>QEPC01013355.1:2454419-2531398 GCA_003113815.1 Sphenodon punctatus | reverse complement strand
GGGGGGGGGGGGGAAGAGACTCACAGGGCACACAGCACGGGCTGCCATGGTACACTCGTGTGGCCGTTGCTATGGCTGGGGGTGGGGTGTAGAACAAGAGGTGGTGTGAGCGTGGTGAATGAGAGGTGATAGTGATTTAACTTAGCGATAGAAAGGTGGTGCCGGTGTCCAGAACAGGGTGTAGATGCTGAGGCAGGGATAGGCAGGTGTACACAGTGGGTCACCCCGTGCAGCCTTCCCCGGTACCCTTGGACAGGCTTGGGGTTGCAGGGGAGGTGGGAGGCACGGTGCGGGTGTGCAGGGCGCACAGGGCTCGGGGCCTGGAGGAAGGAATCGCAGGGGGGAGGATAGCTAGGTGCTGCCGCCACTGCCACCAGACCGGGTGCTTGAAGGGGACACAGTCACAGCTGCGCGGGTCTGGGTCAGGTCTGCCGGCCATGTAACAGCTAGGCAGGTAGCTGCTAGGGTATCCAGCACTGGTACCGGTGGTGGGTTCCCCCCAAGGGTGCATGTTGTTGGTACCATGCTGCCTGTTGATGAGCCCCTTGAGAAGTGGACCGTCTTGTTAACGGTCCTGTCCTCCTGCATCATGATACTGGCGCTGGTGTTCGAGCAGTGGGCTGAGCTACTACTGTTGGGTCACTGCTTCTACAACCATGAAGTACGGCGCAGGAGAGCAGCCAACATGTGCCGAGCTGCATCGGTGCGGTGGGCACGCAGGGTATCTGTCTGCTGACAGTCCACGTTTGGAACAGCGGTGTCCCAGGACATGTGCCTGGTCCTGTCCCGGGGGTTGCTGAATGTCTATGGGCGCTGTGTCACTGTCCCAACATGGCGGCTGCACTGGATGCACTCTTGCAACAATGAATGGTGGGAGAACTTACTGGCCACCTGGACAGACAATGCATAGACGGAGCACTTCTGCATGAACCGCTCCCTGTTGGCCCGGCTCAGGGAGCTCCTCAACTCACATCTCCGGAGGCGCAAGACCAACACGTGCCAGGGATATGCTTGGCCATGGCCGTGTGGAGACTGGCCACCCCCGATTCCTGTCGGAGCGTTGGGGAGCAGTTCAGGGTGGGAACTGCGACCATGAACAGGGCGCTCCACGACATGTGCGACCTGCTGGTGGTGCTATTGCTCGAGCGGGTCATACAGCTCCGGGATCCCGAGGTTGTCATTTGCAGCTTTGAGGACGTGGGCTTCCCCCATTGCACAGGGGTGATATAGACAGCACCCACATCCCGATAATCCAGCCCCCACATGCCAGGACGGACTACCGGAATCAGAAGCAGACCTTATCCATCAATCTCCAAGCCGTGGTGGATCACAGGGCCTTGCTCGTCGATGTCTACTCCGGCCACTCAGGGAGGAACCATGATGCGTGCATACTGCGGGCCTCCCCCTTCTCATGCATGCATGTTTGATGGGAAGATAGCCCCCAACCTGTACCGGGTCATTGAGGGGGTCTCCATGGCCCCAGTGGTGATAGGGGACCCCACCTACCTGCTGAGCCCATGGCTCATAGGGCCTATCCCATGGCACGCGCAGCGGACCGCCGCCTCTTCAATGAACGCTTCTCATTGGCTCGGAGCATGATGGAGCGGGCATTCGGGCTGCTCAAGGGGCGTTAGCGCCTGCTCATGAACAGGAGCCAGTTTGATCTGCAGCATAACCCCATCCTTGCACTCATGACCTGCATCCTGCACAATATCTGCGAGACCGGGGGAGCTGCCCTTGACTACCCCCAACCACTGCAGAGAGAGGGTCCTGTGCCCCTCTACCAACATGTCCAGGGAAGCGCGTTCCGGTGCATATCGGAGGAGAACCAGGACGCTGTGTTGGCGCATTGTCACCCAGATGGCAGGCAACTGAGTAGTGATGTTGACAGGCCCCACCCTTTACAGAACCGTGTAACGGGTGCGTAACAATAAAGTCTGCTATGTCTGTTTCCCCAATCCGCTTCAGCCCTGGTGTTTGGGTTGTAAGGTTTCCCTGCTCCTGTGAGGCCTGTGCCCCGCACCACTGGTCACCCACTGCCTTCTAACCATGGCAGGTGAACTGCACCAGGCCTCGGACCTTCACCGGCTGTCCAGTGGCATGGTCGGTCGGTACTCCACAGATGTACCTGTGCAGACCTGTACCCTGCCATGGGAGCCATGCTGTTGCCAACCCGGCTGCCTGCAGGCTGGGGACATATGGTTCAAGCGTCGGACTTGTGCATGTCATGCCTCCGTCTGCATGTAGATCGACCGCTGCGTGCCATGGCGCCCCCATTGACACACCAAACAACAGAGTGCTAATGTACCGCACAGTTTATTTGGGGTTATGTACAAAGGGGTGGGTGGGTTATGGTTTGTGGGGCCTTTCCCATGCCCGCTTCGGTGCACCACCGGGGCTCGCTCCCCTGTGGGCCCTTGCAGGCACCATCCTTCGGGAGCGGCAGCTGGACGGCCCAGGCTCTCTGTTGTCCACAGGCCGCTCCACGCCGGGCTGGGGTGCTGGACCCTGCAGTGATGGAACAGAAGGTCTCAACGGCCCAGTGGTCCGGCTTACCGGAGCTGGTGGCATGGGCCTGGAGGTTCCAGGTTGGGCTGGGGAGACGGTGGTTCCCGGAGGAGGGAGTCTTGGAGGCAGCTGTGGAGGAACCGGGAGGGGCGGAAGGAGAGCCCCACGGGCTGTTGTCATAGGGCTATGTGGGGGAGAGGGACCTGGTCAATGAGACTGGCGAAGGGGTGCTGCTGGGGAAACCAGGGTTGGCCGAAGTGTAGGGGGGCCACCTGCACCTGTGGGGGGCACCCCAGTGGTACTCGGCTGCCATCCCTCCACCCGGGCCTGGAGGGGGCACATCCCAGTGGGGTTCTCTCTGCAGGAGCCCCACTGCCTCCCCAATGAGGTCAAGGGCCCGTGCGGAGGTCCCCTCCAATGTGACACTTCCCCTCGCCCTCTCGGCTCCGTCAAGCCACATCTCGTGGTGGAGGGTGACAGTCTGGTGCCTCTCCCACAGGTGCTCAGTGCGGGACCGCATTAGCATGGCTGCCAGTATGTCCTGGTCCCGCTCCCCCTCCCCTCTTTGGACCTCCCTCGTGAGAGCGAGCTCCTCAGTACGCACCTCGCTAACCTTTTGGTTTCCTCTAGCAGTTCCCGGCTGAGGTCCTCTCTCCTCTGCCTGTTCTGGGCCCGCATCTCCCAATTCCTCTCAGCACTGCCAGTGGCAGCTCCCCTCGCCAGACCTGGGCACTCATCTGTGGGAGGGATGGTAACAGGTTGGGATGCGAGACCTTCCGAGTCCGTACTTGGTGCCCTTAGCCATGCATCCCTGTTGTCCCGGGGGGGTGCCCGCCCCCCCGCCCATCCCTATGGTGTCTGTTACTGGTCAGGTGGGGTTCTGGGAACCGTGTCCCATCTGTCTGGTAACGGAGCTATCCCCATCAGGGGGCACATTCACCCAGGACCGTGCTGTTACAACCCCTCCTAGGGGCCTGTCGCTCAGTCCCACCCCCTAGCAACACACACACACACCCCCTGCATACGCCTCAGTGACAGTTTAGCCGTGTGGCTCGGTAACCCACCAGTGATGGTCACCTGCCCGGTCCTGTTGCGCATGGGGAGCGGTTGGTTGTAGGGGCTGCCCCTGTGGCCAGCCTGTTAGCCCATCACCCCGCTACCAGCTGGGGTGGTGGGCTGACAGACCCGTCACCCCGGCCCGTAACCCATCCCTTGTGCGTTGTGACCTACCATAGTTGTCCTGGCGCCTGGCTCTCGGGGGTGCCTCCGGTTCCTCCTTGACAACCTCCTCCTCGTGGACCTCCAGGGCGCCTTGAGCTGCAATGGGAATGTGGATCCATCAGTCAATCCCTGGTGCCTGGCTTCAGCTCTGGTCACTGTGGCTGGGGCCCATCCCCTCCACCCCGGCTCTGGTTGCATTCCTACCTAGAGCGTCTTTATCCGCGTCCTGGGAGGTGTCCCGGGTCTCCGTCTGCTCCGTGTGCACCCCTCTTCCCCATGGCCCGGTGCCTTGTGGGTTTCGTGGGTGCACACGGAGGGCGATGTTTGCGTGAGTGGGTTCCTGGGGCACTTCCTCCCCCTTTGTGATGGGGCCGTCTCCTCCCTCATCCTGGCTTACCTCTCCAGGGGCAGCGGTCTGGGGGTCAGGCAGGGGTGTGTGTTGTATGCGCCTGCCCCTGGTGAAAGCGGTGCTGTGTAGGTAGAGGTGACTATATTCCCATCCATGCAGAGGAACCGGTCCAGCTACTCCTGGAATTCCATTGTCCGCATGGCACAGCTGGACTGGAGATTGTTGTCCTCGATATGTTTATATCCAGACCTCAAGTCCTTTGCCTGCTGCATGCACTGGGCGACATCCCTATTGTACCCCTGCCGCTGCATCTCCTAGGTGAGGTCTTCATAGACCTGTTTGGTCTTGTAGCTGAGCACTAGGTCATGCTGGACCTTTTCGCCCCCCCCTCCCCCCCACGCGTATGAAGGCCTTGGGAACCCTGGTCGAGGCAGGAGACCCCTTTTGGATACCGCTTATGGGGGGCCTACCAGCTTTGTGGCTTGTGGCCTGCCTGGTAGCTGTGGTGACAGTGGAGCTGGTTGTCTCCTGTTGGGGGTATCGCAGAGGGATTAGCATCTGCCCCACAGCCCCCCTGTGCTCCCTTGTGGGGGGGGGGATCCCTCCCTGCTTCCCCCAGGGGGCACGGGCGCCTTACCTGGCTGTCACGGAGGCCCTCCTCAGTCATCTCCCTGGTGGTGCGTTGCTCCTGTGTCTGGGTGCTGTCCTGGGGGTGGGGGTTGCAACCATTAGCTGCCCGCCCTGTGCTCCCTCGGGTTATTTTCCACTGTTGGTGTTTCTGAGGTTTTCCTTCCAGACATCTTGGGAGCTGGCACACCCATGTCCTGTTTCGGGTCCCCTTTAAGGGCTCCCAGGTGGGCGTCCAGCATCTCCCTGGGTGGGCGTGTCTGTGGGGGGGCCCCTGCGTGGCCTCTCTGGCCATCTCTCTGTGGTTTTGGCGGACCCATTCCTGTGGGTGTTTTGGTTTTTACACGGACGGGCGGGTGTTTTACACCCGTTGAACACCCGGAAGGAGCCGGCATGCTCTGTGGGTGACCCACCCACAGAGCATGCCGGCTCCTTCCGGATGAACGCTCACCCACCCATGGACGTTTACCTGGGCACTCTCACACCCATTCGAGGAGTGTTTATAGGTTGGTGACGTCCGTGTAAAAAAGGCCTTAGAGTCTCACTAAATACCTGCTAGACTTCAACTGGTAGCCCGTCAAGTTCAGGTGATTTATGTTTTTGCATAGATTTAATTGTACTTTCTATTTCTTCTAAGGTTATTGGAGCATTTAAAATATTCAGTTGATCTTCATTAATTTTGGGGAGAACTATTGTACTAAAAAACCACACTATTAATCTCTTCTAACTTAGGCTCTGTAGTTAAGTAAATACCCTTGAAATGTTCCAACAGAGCTAACTGAATTTACTTAATATTCCAAATTTCCCTACCCTCTTTATTTCTAATTTTTATGATTGTGGCTTTTTGCCTTCTTTTCTTAATAAGCCAGGCAAGCACCGTATCAGCTTTATTCTACGTATCAAAATAGAAACACCTGGCTTTTTTTATTTGTTGCACTGTAAAATCCATTTCTAAAGAGGAAATTTCATTCCTAACTTTAGTGATTTCCAAAACATAATTTATTTTTAGGGGATTTTCTGTTTCTCTCTTCCAGTCTAGTAAGCCGTTCATACAAATCTCTTATCTCCTTCACTCTATCCTTTTTAAATGCTGCAATTGCTGAAAAAAACTCCCCTCCCCATACTGCTTGGCAGCATCCCTGTATTATTAGTGGAGATCGTTCCTCGGCATTGATTCATTTTGAAATATTCCTTGATAGCCTTTTCCATTATATCGATGGGCCTTTTCACACGGGTGTGTGGCATCTGTGCGAATGCCACCCACGGTGGAGGGGGGGCACTCCCACACTCCATCCATTACCCAGGCATGGAGCAAGGGGCTCCAGTGCCGGTTACTCTGTGTGCGCGCCTGTGGGAACGGACGCACACCCACCTCTACCCACCGCAGCCCATTTGAAAAGGGCCTTTGATCTTAATATCCTGAAGACATCTGGTATTAAGTTTCCAATAGCCTCTATTTTTAACCAGGTGCTCAATTTAAGCGCTTTTCTTGACAATCTAAGTAATTTAAGAGTTACCACATCATGGCCTGAGATGGTATTGACCCTCATTGTGCAATTTGCACAACGCTTCACCAACGCCTTATTAACTAGAATAAAATCATTTCTAGAATACATATTAGGTCTTGCTGAAAAGAAGGTATAATCCGTTTGCTTACCATTCAAAAATCTCCATGCATCAACCCACCCAGCTCCGGCAATGGCCCTTTTCACACAGACACTCCAACACTGATGAAATGGGGGTTATCTTTCAGGGCTGCAGGAGTGCTCTTTGGGTGCCCTGCAACATGTATAATCAAATGCAACACCCATTTTATCAGTGTTAGCACATCTGTGTGAAAAGGGCCAATCATTCTCCCCATCTCGAGCTTCCATTTTTTTATGGGTGCTGAATCTGATTTATCCAATATGGTGAGTGGAGACTTACAATCCCCCATCATGCAAACTTGGCCTACAGCCTCTTTTTTGATCATAGGAAACACCTTTTGAAAAAAAGCTCAAGTGTTTTCATTCAGAGCATACAACGATCAATGTATAATGTTTCTTTATCAATAGATCCCTTTCTCAATAAATACTGTCCTCCTTTTTCCCTTTTAATTTTCTGTACTTGTAAATCTAAATTGGAAGCAAATATATATAGCTACACCTGCTCCCTTTCTATTCGCACAGGAAAAAACCTGTTTAGTCCACTCTGTGTCTTAACTGCCAGGAATCCTTTCCTAAGAGATGTGTCTCTTGCAAACAGACAATCTCAGCTTGATGTACTTTTAACGCTCTGAACATTTTTTCTCTTTTTATGGGACAATGTCATTTTTCTTTGGCCATTTTTACACAGACAGCCCCCCCTGCTGCTTGGTGTTTGGACGAGTGTGCAGTGAGGGGGTCAGTCCATGTACATGGCCAGCAGTGCGGGGTGGGGGGTGTCACGGGTTGGAGGGTCCACCCCCCCCTTTACCAGGTTTGAGTGACTCAGTTTCCCTTGCGCACAGTTCTCTTGAATCAGTTTCTCTCTCTGGCTAATTCAAGTGTGCCACAATGAAACTCCTTTGTCACACAAGGGCCTGATCCTTCCCGTTTACAGACTCTTTACTCTCTGGGTTCGCAAGAGCTTGAGGGCTCTTGTTGCTCACTTGTGTTCNTCCTTCCCGTTTACAGACTCTTTACTCTCTGGCTTCGCAAGAGCTTGAGGGCTCCTGTTGCTCAGTTGTGTTCCAATGTTAGACAGAGACACTTCTTCATAAAGATAAGTTTATTGATTACATAAGCAAGATAGTTGATACAGAGTGTTATTAGAAATCAAAGGTAAATATAACGTATTCCTAACCTATAATGGTTGAGTTCCTAAATTACGCATACATCTTACCCTATAAAGGTCCATAAGCTTCTTGTTCCTCAGCCATAAAGGTAGAATGACTGGGCGCTGGGTTCTTAGTTGGTAGAAAGCAAAATCATGCCTCTCTGCTCATGTTTCTGCAGCCTAACTGCTGCCAGGCAGGCTTTCACATGTAGATCAGTTCTCAAGATGGCTTTAGGATGGAAGAGCCTGCAAGACTCTCTCCCCCCTCTGGGATACCTCTCCTTAGATCTCCTGGAGGAAAACTCCGTATGTTCTCCAGGCTTCTAGAGTTTCCTTTCTTATCAAGTTTCTCTGTCTTTTTGCACGTAGTCGATGGCTACCTGCATTAACATTGTTAATGTCCCTGGTCACCCGTCTGCGGCCAGGGTTCCCCTTAAATACACATATTTGTCTCTCCCTGCATTTCCTGGAGCCTGTCACGTCCCTGATGGGGGTTTTACAGTTCTCCCTTGTAACATCACATACATGTGGAACCTTTTGTATTTCATATTTGTCAGACTTGTAGTCTACATGTATTGTAACATTACATACATGTGGAACCTTTGGCATTACATTACCAGACATGTAGTCTACATGTAGTCTCGTGTTACACGTGTGTGACCCTATGTTTCTCCGTGACAGGGTGCGGCAGGTGTGTGCCTATGCAAACACCACGGGCGGTGGGTGTTTGTGTGCGCATGCTCCTGCCGCACACCCACAGAGCCCTCCGGAATGGAGGCAGCTCCATGAGTGGGTGTCCGTGTAAATGGGAACCCACCCACCTACACCCGCCACACCGAAACACCCACTGCTGTCCGTGTATTAACGGCCATAGTTACTACGAATCATTGCGGACTTAAACTAAGCCGAATATTCCTTAGCAGTTCGGAAGAAGAATAGGGTCGTCCCACAGCACCATACAATTTATCCAAAGACAACATGTTTACAGTTCCATTGGCAGATCCTTGCCAGTCTTTGACAGTGCATGGTAAATACACCCCTCAATCAATACAGGGTGAGGAAATGACATGCCTTTAACTACAAGAGGAGTAACCTTCTCCTCACCTATAAGAGGTGGACTCCAGACTTTAAGATCGGATGATAGATTTAATTTCCCATCTCTAATTCCTTTTAACGCTCTCTGGAAGGACTCCCGTCACTGGATAATGTTATTTTGCTCCTCAATGGGCAAATTTTCAAATGCGGACAGAGCGGTCATTATTTTCTCCTTATCTCCTTCCTCTAACCACCCTACCATCCACATTCCCTGTTCCTCAACACTAGAATTTCAAGAATCAATCATTTCAGACTGTAGACTCTAGCCCAACTTTTTCATTGCTCATAATCCGTTCTCCCCCTCTTGCTCTATCATATTGTGTAAGACACATCCTTTATTTAAATACCTATATCTTTGCATCATCAACAAAAATAATTAAATCTGCTGTAAATGAATTGTGTCTATAACCTTGCCTTAAAGGATTTACCCTACGCTGAATAAGATATATCGGGTCTACATTCCTAAAACATCTTTCTATGCACACACCTCTGTAAGACCTAGGTTTTACCCCACCCCTCCTAAGAACAGCTCGGGGCGGCTTCCAACAATAAAATACATATAAAATATATAAAACCATTTAAACAAATCAGCAATACAATTCAACATATTAAAAGAGGGCCCGGGGACTCACTTAAAACAATAAATAAGGTAGGGGAGCTAAAACCCTCTACCCCCCTCCCCTCCTCCCCAAAGGCCTGGGCGAACAGCCAGGTTTTACAACTTCACCGAAATGTTCACAGGCTTGGGGCGTTGCAGTAGTCCAGCCTCGAGGTGACAAAGGCATGGGTGAGGGAGGCCAGGTCCGGCCTAGAGATGTATGGACATAGCCTCTGCACCAGATACAACTGGCGGAAGGCGGCCTTCGCCACCACCTCCACCTGTTGATCCAGGCGGAGATCCGCGTCCAACAGCACCTCCAGACTCTGAACCTGCAGAGCTACAGGAGGGCGAACCCCCCCAATCAGGGGAGCCAACACCTCCCTCGCTCTCCCCACCACAATCACCTCCATCTTATCGGGGTTGAGCTTCAGTCTGCTTTGCCACATCCATTCCGCCACGGTCTCCAAACACTGGAATAGCAACGAGACAGCAGGGTCTGGGTCAACTGAAAAAGAGAGGTACAGCTGAGTATCGTCAGCATATTGGTGACATCGCACCCCGAACCCTCTCACGATCTCCCCCAGGGGCTGCATATACACATTAAATAGTAGTGGAGACAGAATAGAACCCTGCAGAACGCCACAGGACAAGGTGCGGGAGCTAGATGTTTCCACTCCCAGCACCACCCGCTGGCTTCTCCCCGAGAGGAATGAGTGGAACCATTCAAGAACAGTCCTGTCCAGACCCCCCAGATCACGCAGCCGCCTCAGCAGCAGCCCATGGTCCATGGTGTCAAAAGCGGCCGAGAGATCTAGCAGGACAAGAAATGTAGAACGTCCTGCATCCATCTCCCAGCGGAGATCATCGACCAAAGCCACCAATGCTGTCTCAGTGCCATAGCTGGAACGGAACCCGGATTGAAAAGGGTCTAGGAAACCGATGCTATCTAGATGCGCCTGGAGCTGGATCGCCACCGCCCGCTCAATAATCTTCCCTAAAAAGGGAAGATTAGAGACAGGTCGGTAGCTGGTGAGTGCGTCCACATCCAATGATGTTTTTTTCAGCAGGGGGCGCACCACAGCCTCCTTGAAGCTGGGTGACAACCTCCCCTGCCGCAGGGACGCGTTAACCACTCTTGCCAGCACAGTCCCCAGTGTCTCCCTGGAGGCTTTCACCAGCCAGGACGGGCAAGGATCAAGTTCACAACTGGTGGCTCGCACAGACCCCAGGACATTCATTGCATCAGCTGGCATCACTTCCTGAAACTCCCCCCACAAAGCTGGACCAGACATGGCCTCCGTCACCTCACGCTCTCCGCCTACTGCCCCCAACTCGGCGTCGAAGTTGCTCTGAATCCGAGCGATCTTGCCCGCGAAGTAGATGACAAACTCCTCACAGCGGGCCTGGGACTATGTAAGTTATTAGCTGGGGGGGAGGTGAGAAGAAAGTCATGGGTGAGAAGGATCCAGGCAGCCCCAGGCACCAATGCAAACCCCCTTTCCAGCCAAAGCCCCAGTGGCCCACCTTGATCAGAAGGTGGGTCGCTGCAACCTCCAAATACTCTTCAAGGGCAGCCCCATGTAGAGTGCATTGCAGCAGTCACGCCTCGAGGTGATGAAGGCATGACTTTCAGAACCTCGACCTTCCTACCGTCTAAGTCCGTAAGAAAGGACTGTAGCCATCTCACCAGATGGAGATGGTGAAAGGCACTCCTCTAGCCAAACCACCAAAACCTTAGGATCCATGAGCAGTGACAGGGTGGCCAGATAGGCAAATTGCAGAGGACACTTATGAGAAGTACAGGTTGCAGGACTGCATTTGGAGCCAATACAGCCCTGTAACCTGCATTTCTCATAAATGTCCTCTAAAATTTGCCTTTCTGGCCACCCTATGCAGTGATAAGTCCAGGAGCACCTCAAGGTTGTGAACCTGAGTGACTAGGGGAGGCCAGACCGCCACCCCCACCAAGCCTCAGGGCCCAACAACCATCAACGTCATTATCGCAGTTGTTTTGTATTTGGCCCCTTTCCAATTCATGTGTTTGGCCCAAGGATCGAACCCCCTCCCCCCCCCACCCCCGAGCAGCGAGGGAGCATGTTGAAGGAAAGGCAACAGAGGGGAAGGGGCATGATCAAGTATAGAGCCTGGACTCACTGGTAGACCGGATTCATGTTCCAGACCCTCCCATCCTCTCCCTTGCCTCCCTTCCTTGCCTCAGGCATGTCTTTCTGCAGTCCGTACCCAGCAGCCCCTTCCTCGGGCCTGGCAAATTTCTGCTTGTTGCTACCTCAGATGATGCTTCTAATTTGGAACTTTACAGGTTAAGCACAATCATGTACGGAGCATTTCTAGTGTGCTTTATTTAGCTCCACCTTCACAACAACAGCTTTTTCTAGTCCACCCTCACAACCACCACCACCACCCTGGGAAGTAGGTCATTATTATTCCCATTTTACAGATGGGAGAAGTGAGGTTGAAAGAGAGAGAGAGAGAGAGACTTAACCAAGGCCAACCAATGAGTTTCATGGCTGAGAAGATGATTTGAAACCTGTTCTCCCGGGCCCAAGGCCAACACAGTAGGATACACTGACTTTATAAGGCAATGAAATGATGATGCAGGTAAAAACCCTTAGTGGCTGGGCTCTGACTGCTGTTCTATTCCGTGAGCTGTGATCTGGTGGGTATTTGTGCTGAGCCACCCTCCGCCTGACCATTTGGGAATCCAACCATCGCTTCTGAAGTCACCAGAGAACTGCTGTTTTCTTTCTCTCCTGTTCCCTTTTATTGTTTTGTTGCTCTCAACTCTCTATGTGTATTTAAAATTGTATTCCGATATTTATATTTTTATTGTTGTTCAGCACCCTGAATGCTTAGGCGGGGGGGAGAGGGGCATTCTAAATAAAAAATATTATTTATTGTGACTCTCTCTCTGCATTTTTGGTGTGGCCCGCTGACCATTTTAAAATTGCCAACGTGTAGGGTGGCTGGATATGCAAATTTGAGAGGACACTTATGAGAAATACAGTTCGTGGGGCTGCACTGGCTCCAGTGTAGCCCTGCAACCTGTATTTCTCATAGGTGTCCTCTCGAATTTGCATATCTGGCCACCCTACCAACATGGCCACCCTATTAAAAACCAAACAAACAGTGCTTAATTTGCAAAATTGGCAGGGCCCAAAGCTGCCCAAGAAGCCATGCCCCCTGCATGGCTTCTCCCCTCCCATCCCCAAGCTTCTCAGAGCAGGGAGCTGAACACTAGCCTCCAGCTAGCAACCCAACCGCTAGACTACCCTGCCTCTCGACAGCTTAATCTAAAACAGAAGCTGTGGTGACAATGGGTGAATACAGACATGACACTAACCACCCTTGGGGGTCATTTATGCATGTTGCAGGGCTGCATAGGCCACCAATACAGCCCTGCAACATGCATAAAAAACCACCAAGGGTGGTTAGCGTCATGTCTGTTTTCACCCAATTTAAGAATGACTAGCATTGGGTGGGGGTCATTAATGACAGGAAAGCCATTCATGAAAGCCAAATAAACCAGTCAGGTTTTTCTGGCTTACATTTCAAAGTGCTGGTTTTGACATTTAAAGCCCTAACTGGTCTGGACCCCACATACCTGAGAGCGCCTTTCCTTGCATGCCCCATTGCGGCCCCTGCGATCGGCCAGGAGCAGCTCCCTGAGGGCACCGTCCATTAGCCTTGTTAATACAAGAGCTTGCAGGGAGGTATTATCGGTGGCTGCCCCGATGCGACGGAACTCCCTCCCCCTGGATGTTCGGTTGAGTCCAAGCCTGGACGTCTTTTGGAGGCGGTGTAAGACCTTTCTGTTTGACAAGGTATTTGGCTGGTGAGGATAGGAAACTGGGTTGGTTTGGGGGTTGCATTTGGGGAATGGGGAGATAATATTGGGGGTTAAGGTTTTTAGCGGGGGGTTGTATTGATTTTAATGTTTTTACAAACTTGTGAACTGCTCCGAGTCTCTGGGAAAGGGTGGCATATACATTTAAAGAAACAATAATAATTTCCAACCCTGAAATGGTCAATATCAGCTTTTCCCAGGTCATTTTGAGCTGCACACACCTAGTGGGAGCATTTCCTGGGACTTAGACCCCCCCTGAATTTAATTGCTGGGGCTCAGTCCTGGCAAGCCCCCATCCTCCAACAAATTAAGTCCTGAAAAAGTCTCCCCTCCTCCGCCTTGCCATGTCCAGCAAGCTGGCAAAGGGGGTCGGACATCACAATACAAGTACAGACCAGGAGAACCTCTGGGGACCAGAGCAGGACTCTTGCTAGGACAGTGGCAGCAGAGGGCATGACAAGGGGGTGGGGGGCAATTTCATCAGACTGAGAAACTAAGGGGTAAATCTGGAAAACATCTTATTTCAGCCAGGGGGAGGGAGTGGGAGCAGGGAGGGAGGAGGGCGATGCTACAGACTGTGACCAGAGTAAAAGTTTATTATATCCGGGTGTTCACTAGAACAGGTCATTTGTATCTTTACTTTTTATTATTATTTATTATTATTATCAAGCATTTATATAGCGCCAGCAATGTACCTGGTGCTTTACAAAGTAATGGAATAGACACAGTCCCTGCACTAGTATCTGAGAGACGAGGGTGTGGGGGGAGCCAAAGGAAGGGGAACAGAGGGAGAGACAAGGGGTGTAACATTCACGAGGATGTGGGGTCCCAGGTGCACGCGCTTGGCTTAGTTACATTGAGAATGCTGGCTGGCTGGTCCGTATGGTGAGGATATGAGTACACAGACCTTAGGTAACAGATTGTATTGGATGGAGGGTATCAGCAGGAGTTAGGTGAGGGGAGCAAGGAGTCAGGGAGGGCAGAGCAGAAGAGGTGGGTCTTGAGGAGGGACTTGAAGGTACGAAGGGAGGGGGCGAGGCGGATGTGGGCAGGGAGGGAATTCCAGGCATGGGGGGCAGCTAGGGAGAAGGGATGAAGGTGGTTAGGGGAGCAGGGGAGGCGTGGGAGGGCGAGAGAGGGGACAGAGGAGGAGCAGAGTTCAGGAACTTGAGTACGGAGGGAAATTAGCGCAGAGAGGTAAGGGGGGAGCGAGGTTGTGAAGAGCTTTATAGGTGAAGACTATACTTTGCAATGAGGGGGGGCGGTAGAGCGCCTTCCTTTCCTACTTACGCTTCCAAATAAGGCAGGGGGGAGGGGTTCACTCCCAGGGGCTACTTTTAAAATGACTATAAGCTCCGTAGGCTGGACCGGCGTTGTAGGCGGAGGTGCTTAATGGGTTTGTTCAGGATGGGAGACGGAGTCATGGATCCACCCCTCCAGTCCTGGAGTACATGGCCCCCATCTCCCCTTCCTTCTGCCAAGCTCCCCTTTTCAGTGCTGAAGGGGCTGGGCTGGATCTGTGGGAACAGATCCAAGATTTGGGAAGGGGATGAATAAAAAAAACAACCCAGCCGTGAGGTAGGTATGACCCAAGGGCAGCAGGTTCCTCACCCCTGCAAAAGGGGTACAAAGAAAATAAGGCCGGGGTGGTGAAGCTCAGGGCTACTGGGGCCAAATGCAGGTGACTGTTATGGCTGGTTTTATTTGGCCCTTTTCCAGTTCCTGGATTTGGCCCCTGGATCCAGTTCCTACCCCCCCTCCCCCCAAGACTAAGCAGAGATGAGGGCATACGCACAAGGATGCGGGACATCCATGACTTGGACCCTCTTCCTTAGCACATCCCTTAAGCCCAGGGATGAGGAATCTCTAGCCCAGGGGCCAAATGCAGCACTTGCCCGAGGAGTCTCACGCTTATCTCCGAATATGGGCCTGGGGGTCAAAATGTCGTCAGCTGGGTCCAGCGGCATTTTCTCTTACGAATGACAGGGCTCAAAATAATATGTATATCGTTAGCCGCCCGGAGCTGCCTGGGGCAGGAGGGGCGGGATAAAAACGACTCAGATAATAAATAAATAAAATCCACTCCTGTCATTCGTAAGAGGAAATGCTGCAGGACCCGGCGGATGATGCTTTTACCCCCGCGTTCCCCTTCAGAGATAAGCGTGAGATTCCCAGCCGTCAGATTCTGCGCCGGGAGTTTCGCCGGGCCGGGTGACATGGGCACGTGCCCTAATTTCTACATGGCCCCTTCCAAGTTCCTGGATCCACTTCCTCCCCCCTCCCTCCCCAAAACACTGAGCTCAGGGTAAGGGAGCAGAGAGGAGGCATGCGCCCAAGAATAAGGAAAAGGCACAGGGGCAGAGAGCCATGATCCGGACTCTCCTTTTCCTTTTCAGGACACGTATGAGAAATGCAGGTTACAGGGCTGCAATGCAACCCTGCAACCTGCATTTCTCATAAGTGTCCCCTCAAATTTACATCTTTGGCCACCCTATGAGTGCCCCCCCCCCCCTTCTATGTAGCCCTCAGAGCTTGTACTAANGTTGACCACTCACTCTTGCTGGACTCACTTCACTCCCTTGGCTTCCATGGCTCCGTCCTCGACTGGTTCTCCTCCTACCTCTCTGACCGCTCCTTCAGTGTGTCTCTTGCCATCTCCTCCTCCCTTCCCCTCTCAGTTGGTGTTCCCCTAGGCTCTGTACTTGGCCCTCTCCTCTTCTCTATCTATACCCTGTCCCTAGGCAAACTCATTGCCTCCCATGGCTTCCAATATCACCTCTACACTGATGGTCACTAAAAGACAAAGAAAGGGGGGGGATGAGGGAAGCAGGGGGGGGGGGGTGGAGCAAGAGTTGGGACTTTTCCCGAGAGTCAGAGCCAGCTGGGCAGCAGCCAGCAGGGAGGAGGAGGAGGAGGAGGAAGGCAGCAGGGTGTCCTAAAGCTCTTTCTTCCACGTGGTTGCCCGGGCATTCCCCTGCTTGGGAAAGACCCAGGCGGAGTCTCTCTCCGCCGGAATTCAAGGAAACGCAGGGACAGGACGGGACGGGACGGGCTGGAAAGGAGCTGAGCTGGGGCGGACGAGACGGGGAGAGGAACTTGTGGCTGGGGCCTCCGCCTCCTCCTCCAGGGGAATGAAAGCGCTGCCAGCCGGCCGGGTGGGTGGAAGGAGGCTGCGATCAGGCAGCCGCGACATTTCAAGGCGCTGCCCAAGCGAGAGGTTGAGAAGGTGTTTCCCGGGCGGCTTCCCCTTGCGGGAGTGAAATGATGACGGTGGGTTTCTCGGGACGCCCCCGCCCAGGCAGCAACGGCATCACATTGACACACTCACCGCGCCAAGCTGGCTAACTCCTCGCCTTCATCGGGGCAGGGGGCGGAATCTCACCCAGAGATTCTTCCCCACTGCAGCAAGGCGCCACCACTTGCTCTTGCAAATTCTCAGCTACTTCACTAGCACTTCATCTACACACACACACAACACACACACCCGAGGGGGAGGAAAGATTTGTTTAGAAAAAGCAAAAGCACCCTACTAGAGTTTCAGGCGAACTAGAGGCGAAAGTTTCTTTCCATCTTAAGATCCATCATGAGAGGGGTTTTGGCCCATGGTGGGGAACCTCAGGCCTGGGGGTCAAACGTAGGGTTGCCACCTATGCAAATGTTAAAGGAACGCCTTATGAAAAATGCATGCTGCAGGGCCTGCATTGGCATCACGGCATCATTGGCAGCGCCAGGCGCATCTGGGTAATATCGGTTTCCTTGACCCTTTTCAGTCTGGGTTCCGCCCCAGCTATGGTACTGAGACGGCGCTGGTGGCCTTGGTGGATGATCTCCACCAGGAGATAGACGCAGGATGTTCAACGTTTCTGATCCTGCTAGATCTCTCGGCCGCTTTTGACACTGTGGACCACAGGCTGCTGTTGAGACGGCTGCGAGACCTGGGGGGGTCTGGACGGGACTGTCCTCCGGTGGTTCTGCTCATTCCTCTCGGGGAGAAGCCAGTGGGTGGTGTTGGGGGCTGAAACATCAAGCCCCCTGGCCTTGACCTGCAGCATTCCGCAGGGTTCGATTCTGTCTCCGTTATTGTTTAATGTGTACATGCAGCCCTTGGGGGAGATCGTGAGAGGGTTCGGGGTGCGATGTCACCAATATGCTGATGGTACTCAGCTGTACCTCTCGTTTTCAAATGACCTAGGTCCTGCTGTCTTGATACTTTCCCAATGTTTGGAGACCGTGGTGGGTTGAATGCGGCAGAGCAGACTGAAACCTAATCCTGATAAGACGGAGATGATAGTGGTGGGAAGGGCGAGGGGAGTGTTGGCTCCTCTGGGGGGGGAGGGGTCCGCCCTCCTGTAGCCCAGCAGGTTTGGAGTCTGGGGGTTGTGTTGGATTCGTACCTCCGTCTGGATCGGCAGGTGGAGGCGGTGGCTAAAGTCGTGTTCCGTCAGTTGTATCTAGTACAGAGGCTCCGTCCATACATCTCTGGGCTGGACCTGGCCACTCTCATCCATGCCTTCATCACCTTGAGGCTGGACTACTGCAACGCGCTCTACGTGGGGCTTCCCTTGTTTCTGGTCTGGAGGCTGCAGCTGGTGCAGAATGCGGCGGCCCGTCTCCTTACGGGGACGGGTCGGCGGGAGCACATAACACCAGTGCTCCGCACTCTGCACTGGTTGCCTATAGCGTACCGAGCCAGATTCAAGGTGTTAGTTTTGATCTATAAAGCCCTACACGGTTTCGGCCCCTCATACCTCGGGGACCGCCTCACCCTCCGCGTCTCAGAACGATCCCTGCGGTCTACCGGGGGCGCCTTTTTGAAGGTCCCCTGTGTTAGGCGGGGGGCCACAATGGAACGGGCGTTCTCGGTGGCTAGACCGCAACTCTGGAATTCCCTCCCGGAGGAAGTTCACCTGGCCCCAGATCTGCTGGCATTTTGCCGAGCCTGCAAGACCTGGCTGCTCGCCCAGGCCTTCGGAAGGGAGGGTGGGAGGGAGGGGTAGGTGAGGGGGAGGGGAAGATGCTTTTAAAAAAATGTTTTAAAATTTTGATTGTGATTGTTTTTAGTGTTGTAAGTGGCTCCGGGATGCCTTAGTGAGCAGCCCCACGTGCTGCTCACTAAGGCTATGTTCCCACTTCAATGGAGTTGGAACGCACGTCTGGTTTTACTCTGGAAGCGTTCACATGAATGGTGCGTTAAACCAAGGTTATTCAGGTGGATGAATACACAGACTGCCACAGAATACGATGGCGGTGCGTACATGCTTCCCCTATGGTTCGTATTTTGAAGTCACACTTATGTGGACGCTTATCAGCATGAGAGTTGTTACCTTGGTTCATTACGGCTGAGACTCTTGAGAAAGAAATGGGTGCAGGCTAGTTTGGTTTACACTGTTTGTCGGAACGCGGCCACAGGGGGGTAGTTACTTTGATTGAATTAAATCATAAGTGTTCCGTCAAACATGACCCAATGCTCAAGGGCGTAACCATAATATGGACAGGTAGCATAGTTGCACTGGGCCTGCCACTGGCTCGAGGAACTCTGTTCCATCTTCTACAGCAGGGCCCTTTCCAACCCAGCTGCGCCCCTGCTATTGCTCCTCCTTTTAGTCTCTTCAAGGGAACTAAGCTAAGCTCATGTCCCTGTGACCTCATGAATGTATCCCTGTCTCTCCTTATGCTCCCCTCCCCTGCCCAGCCTAGGTTGTAAGCTCCCCGAGGCAGGGACCTGGCTAGAATCAAATGATTCTTCGATGTCCAGCCACATTACTGGCACTTTTAATAGCTTTAAATCAAGCTTTCATATCCTAGGACAGTCGCTATTTTAAGTGCACACAGTCAAAGCAGCATTGAGAACAGCTGATTTAATTGGGAAGGGAGATTCCTTGTTTTAGCATTGAAACAGGATGGAGAGACGCCCTAAATGGCTTGGGCCCCAGGTAGCTGAAAGACCAACCTCTTCTCTTAGGTTCTATCGCAGCCTCTGAGGTTGGCCAAGGGTGCCCTTCTGCGAGTACCAACGGCCCATGGGTTTCGTACAACAAGAAATGCAGAGGCATTCTCAGTGGCTGCTCCATTCTCCTTGGAGATCTGCCTGAGCCTGCTTACCTTTTGAAAGAGATGGAGGACCTTTTTGTTTGAGCAGGTGTTTGGCAGGCTGGGTGGAGGGGGGTAGGGAGAAGGTTGCCGGGTGGAGTTCAGGTGTTTTTTTTAATTGCGTGTACATAGGTTTTATGTTTATATATATTTGTAAACCACCCTAAGCCTTTGAGGGAGGAATGGGGCAAAAATTGAACATACAGGGGCCAGGACACCAACGCCCTACAGATGGAGTTATCGCAAGTGATATTTGATATACTTTGCATGTCTTTGCTGCTCTAATAGTTCTGGTATTACACCATCATTAAACAGACGACAGCTGGATCTCTGCCGCAATGGCATTTGTTCCACAACTATCTCAGCAGAGTGGATGATTCCAGGTATCAGAAAGTAGTAGTAGCTGCTGACACTTGGCCTCTGAACCTAGAAGCCCAGGGTCCAGCTCCCCTGAACTCACTGGATGGCCTCCAAGACTGGTAAATGCTCCCCGTCCCCTGAAATACCTATTGAGTAGCTATTAGCTACCCACAAACTCCCCACCCCCTGCATTCATGACATGCCTGTGCAGGCAACCCTAAACATGTAGAGGCAGAGGCTATAGCAATCCTCACTGCTCCGCTCTGGTTAAGGCCCTAGCTCGAGTGCTGCAGTCAGTTTTGGACACCCTCATTTTAGAGAACGGCATCGGAAAGGCTAGAGCGGAAAACAAAGAGCTGGAACAGAAGACTTGAATGAGGACAGGGTGAAGGACGCATGTTTAGCTACCGTAGAAAACTCTTAAGAACACAAGTCTACAAATATTTGGAAAGCTGCCATGCAGTACAATTCTCCCTCCCCGTGCAGGGCAGACAAGAGACAAGGGGTGTTTTCCCCCACCGGCAGCCTCTGCCCTGCCTCAGGCCCAGGCAGCGCTGAGGGGGGTTTTCTGGAAAATTTTCCAATGCAAATTTTTTGATTTTTTTTTCCAGTGCCCCAACACAATTGGGATTTGATTTAGCATGTTTATTTGACCTGGACTTAGTAAACAAACCTCAAACAGTACACTCTGCTCCTTTTATGTGCTAGATAAACATCGCAAAAGTTTTTACAATAGGCAAAAGTAGTTGAACTGAAATAAATTACAGGGCTGGAAAAGAGCGGTAAAGTACACTTAATGTGGTTTAAGTGTTCAAACAAATTCAAAGCTTTACGTGGAAGTTGTTTTTATTGATATCCAATCATTACCTTCTTACTTTTATGAAGCAAAGCATTTTGGAAAATTTTCGAACCAGAAAATCTTCTGCCCCACATCTCTGCCCCGGGGGGGGGGGGGGGGCTGTCCATTTAAGGCCAGGGGTGCAGGTGGCGCAGAGACAGGGGAGGCTTCTCCAGGCCAGCCGTACTGACGGGGCTCCGGAAGATCCAGGAGCACTGCCAGGGGAGCAGGTTGCCCAAATTATTATTATTGTTAAAACATTTGCTATCCCAGCCCGCCTGCCAAAGGCAGCTCGGGGTGGCCTATGGTATACAAAAATACACATAAAAGATACACGATCAACATAAAACATCTAAAAAGGGGGGAGGAGAAAAAGGGAGAAAACACCCCCTCCCCCACAAAAAGAGGAGAGAAGAAAACAAATACCCCACCCTTACCACCCCCCATAAAAATAAAAACCCACCCTCAACCATTCCCCTGGCCAAAGGCCTGGTGGAACAACCAGCTCTTGCATTGAAGTCGAAAAGAGGAGAGGTCCGGGGAGAGTAGGACCTCTGCCGGGAGGAAGTTCCACAGCCTCGGTGCGGCCTCCGAGAACGCCCTCTTCATAGTCACTCCATGGGATACCCAGGGGACTGCGAGAAGGGTGCGCCCAGTTGAGCGCAGGGGCCAATCCAGAGCACAGGGAGCGAGGTGATCGAGGAGAACCAGAATCTTGAATTGGGCCCCGAAGACTATAGGCGGTCAGTGCAGAGAACAGCACATTGGGTGGAATATGCTCCCGGCAGCCCATTCCCATAAGGCGGGCTGCTGCATTCTGAACCAGCTGGTCTCCGAACTGTCACTATGCACAGCCTCACATAGTGTGTTACAATAGCCCAGTCCTGAGGTTATGAAAGCATGTAGGATAGTGGGCAGAGACGTACGGCCAAAGCACCACGTGCAATTGGTGGAATGTGCTGCTGGCCATAGCGCCAACCTGGGCATCTAGATGAAGCTGCGCATGAAGGAGAGCTCCTAGACGCCAAACCTCAGGAACCAGCAGGGGGCAAACCCCATGAATGACCTCCTTCCCCACTAGCATCACCTCCGTCGTGCCAGGATTCAACTTCAATGGGCTTGCCCTCACAGTCCCCCCGCACAGCCAGCAGACATCGCGTAAGCACCAAGACCACGGCGTCTGGGTCAGATGAAAGATGCTGATGCTACTCAACTTTATATTGAGGACAATGAACTCCAGAGCTCCTCATGACCTCACCCAGCAGCTGCATATACACGCTGAACAGGAGAGGGGACAGAATGCAACCCTGCGGGACTCCACACTACAGGTCCCTGGGGAGATGAAATATAGTCCCCAAGCACCACTCGCCGAGTTCGTCTGGTCAGGAACGAGCAGAACCATTTAAGAACAGTCCTACCCCACCCTGGCACGGCCCCACAGGTGAGTCACCAACATCTCATGGTCAACGGTAGCAGAAGCAGCCGACAGATCTAATAGAATTAGCAGTCGAGTGACCCTGATCTAATTCACAGTGAAGGTTGACCAGTCACAAAGTGCAGTCTCAGTGCCATAACCTGGATGAAAGTTGGATTGCGAGGGATCTAGAAAACGGAGTCAGTCCAGATGCTCCTGCAACGGTCAAGCCACTACCTGTTCAATAACCTTCCCTAAAAAGGGAAGGTTAGAGACAGGCTGATAACTGGCACAGATGTCCAGAGATTTGGGAGTCCAAATCCAGGGCATTGGCAGTCCTGCTCTCTTCCCGGGGTTGCAGACAATCCACCCACAATTCTACAGTAGGGGGTGAGGGGGCATGATGTAGGTGGACCATGGGGCACAGCAGCCGTTGGGTCATTTAAACTCAACTCCGGCTCGGCTGCAATTAGGAAGATGCACCCCTGGAGCTGCTGGGGGTGGTGGTGGTGTGAGGACCCCCAGTTCCTCTGCTAAAACACCCAGTGAGCACACGCTGGAGGCAGATGAATGTTAAAACCTCAAGGAAAGCTGCCCTCTAAGGTCAGGCAACAGAACAGACTGCTTGGAGAAGGGGAGAAAATAAAGGGATTTCAATGGGTTTTATTTAGGTTTCTATGGTTTTATAGATTGCAGCCTGCCCCCCTAATGGGACAATAGATTTTAGATTAAGGAATGGATTTCTGCTAATTGAAGAGTTCAGGAGCAGCTGGATGAGTCCATAGCCAGGGTGGTTTAGGGATGAGAGTCCTGCACCATCGAGGCTGCTAGACTCTAGTATTACAACAGCATGGGATTTAAGGAGAGGGGTGAGTGGTCTTTTTGCCAATTGTTATGTCTACAGGTCGACCAATGTCACTAACCCATTGTACTCCTACTCCGTGCAAAAGTGGTCATCCTCTCTTCGAAGCAGAGTGAATAGGGGAGGCCAGCCACGCTTAAAAACAAAGTCACCTCAACAGAACGCAGTTTTTTTAAAAAAAGGTTATCTTTATTACTTTAAAGTGTTCCATCTATTGTGTTCCTTGGCCAATTTTATTTGTCACTATGGCAATCGGATACATGTCACCAGTGTCAAAGTATGAAGTCATCAGCATCCTCTGCTCTTTTCACAGTAAATACGTAAACACGGCAGAAAACGATCTTAAGGACAGAACTGGCGCTGTAGTGCCTCAATACTCCCTTCTAAACAGAAGTGGTACTCTGAAACGCATCTTCCTGGGTACAAGAAGCCATTTAAAAAACGTATAGTCTAGTGACCAAGACATGGTGAAATTTAACACGAACTACAGCGCTGCTTTTCAAGTGCAAGCCATTCTCCTGACTGATGAATGCATTTTAAAATTCCTTTGGCATATTGGCCATGCAACGCCGTCGCTCTTGCCTCTCCAGCACGGGAGGGGCCAGCTGGAGAACATGGAGGAACTTCCAGAAGGAAAGCAACGTAATGCACAGCAAAATAAGCAAGCACACAATATAGGAGCCACGCCCTGTAGTCTTTTCAAAAGGCAATTCCCAATATCTTCAATTAGTTTGCCATGCAAAGACTGGTCCATGTGTGGGCAAGAAGCATGGTGAGAAGAGATGCAATCATTCTAGTTGGAAAAGTGCTAGGTCTTGACTAAGTCAGTTAAAAACAAACAAACCAGCCCAGTTACTGAACAGCACTGAGACACCAATGCTCATCAGCAGTAGCCGAACGGAAGCTCTAGCCAGCTAGAGCAGCAAGAGGACACTTGCTCAAACCCATCAAGAGAGCTTAATTCAGGGTCTATTAAGAGAACAATTTGTGACTTGGGTAAAAGGAAATTCCAATGAATTCTTTACTTTGGTGCTACTGCATTTATGATGAACACCAAGACCCTCTATTTAGAATAGAAACACAAGGAGAAAGGAATTCAATTTAAAAGCAAAACCTGCAAAGGAAAAGGTTTACAACTGGTATATTGCAGAAGTGCTTTGATTGCCATCACTGGCCAGTGAACCAGATTTTAAAAACAAAGTAAATTCCACCCCTTCCATTGCACCAAGAATGCTTTTAAGTAGCCAAGGTATTCCAGAGTCACATATGTTTGAGGAAGTTTTTACCTACAGGCTTAAGCAAATTATAGCACTCTCATCTATGGTTATTCACAGAACTTAACGTTTTCAGAAGTCTACAGGTCACACCACCAGAAAGCTAAGTAGGACCTCAGTCATCAATTCCACTCTCCAATGTGAAATGTGGGGGGCTATCCTGTATTTAGTGACCTGCCCCAGGACAATACTATTTCCACTGGAAAAATATTTTTTTCTAAAAAGTTGTCCATTGAAAGTAGTAAGAGAGACAGGAAACTGAAGAGGCAACCTGAAATGCTATCAATGAGTCAAGAAAGTTTTAACTAAGTGTAAGAATACAGCCAAAGCAGAAGCATTGTGTATATTTATACTTTAAAAAAAACAAACCGAAAAAGGGTTGCTCTAACAGTAAAGTTTTGAAAAGATCTTGCCTATGTAACAGACTGAAGAGACAATGACGTTTTTAAATTTTTCTCTTTGAAAAAGATGGTATTTTACAGTACGTACAAAAATACTCTGAAATTACACGACTTCCATTTACAAAAACACATTGAATCAAACATAATACAAGAGAAGTTACACAGGCTAGGATTTCAGTAAATTGCATTCTTTCCTGAAGTTGATGGATTTAATTGGTGAAGAGTGTTCTGTAGATTGTGATTCGTTACATAATGAGTGTTATGGTCCTGAACATTCTGTAACTAATGATTGGTTGTCCAAGATAAAAGCACTTATTTCAGGGTTCCAATAAAAGCCAACACCCCATTTCTAAATACCTAGGCTGCGATCCGCAAGTCACTTACTCCAGAGAAGTCCAACTGAAGCCTCATGTCCCAACCGTACGGTTTCAGCGGGACTCCTCTGGAGTAGTTTATGGATCGTGGCCGCCGTCAGTAGGAAACCCATTTAAGGCTCTAGAGAAAGCCAACTGTAGTTACATGGCAGGCTTTTGGTAGCCTCCATCTTCCAAACGTAGGACGTCTGTATCTTGGATAGGCTTGTTGCAATGTTCATGGGCTAGCAAAACGGGAAAACTTTTGAGTGCTCCAACACACACACGCACACACAAAAAATTGTATGACTCAAATGCAATGGTATAGGACTCATCTCAATATCTTGGCAGGTGTCCTCACTGGTTGCATTTTAATTTTAAAAGTAAGATCATGGATTTCTTCAGCCTCCATGGGAGGCAGCTTCTAAGGATTACATAGTCCTAGCTATGTGCCAACTCCTGGAATTACCAGGAGTAATGCCAATGATCACGCACATGCCAACAATATTACCTCTAGCAGGAGTGCCACTGTGAGAGATGCACCGAAAGTTGTGCCAAATGGGAAAATAATTTAAGTTCACACCAAAAAAAAAAAAGGGGGGGGGGGGGAGAAGAGAGAAAAGAGAAATAAAGAATATCTACACCAATTAGGAAAGCAAAGACAATTCTAGCATTTTCCTACATATGTCAAACCAGAACATGGGTTCAAGGACTAAGGAACTGTGTTCACTTACAGGTAAGTAGCACAGGACAGGGGTTTTTTTTGTGTATTTTTCAAAAGAGTTTTTTCAGGTCAAGACAATGATCAACACAAAACAATTTTAAAAAAGGTTAACAAGGACTGAAGTTTTAAGAACCTTCTTCGATGTGGGAAGTAGATCTAGTTCCCATAAGAGAAAATACTCTAAATTAGTGGCAGGTAAGAGAGAAAAGACCCAAAAGGATCATGATTTTGTAGACAATTGCTTGTCAGCGGGAGTTTCTGGAAGAGATACAGAATAGGTGGAGTATCCTGCAATATCTGCAGGTCGAAATGTAGACAAAAGTCCTAACTGGACAAATGTTACCAGTAGTGCAACAATAGCTCTCCGCACTTGACATGGACACAGCAACGGAACTAGAAGGGATAGCTGTTTGTGGGAGCCACTAAATTGCATATTATCTTTACCTGAAGAGGCACTGTTACCGGTTAAGTGTTAGTCTGATGGAGTTTTTAATGACACGAATGTTATTTGCTGTAACAGGAGAGGATGAATCTGGTAGTTCTTTGCTGGGAAGTCTCTGCAATGGGGAAAAAAACCTGAATTAGTATTAGTCAATTTAGACAAAATATAAAAGCCACTTTACTCCAAAACAAAAACAATCTGGCCAGGCTAGTACCGTGCACAGACAATATAGCACAAGTGGGCAAAGCTCCCAAGGCCAAGAGCCACATACCAAAATTTTCCTATCGCCAAAAGCCACAACCTTCACTGGACTACTAGCTCATCTCATCTCCCTCCAAACTCGATGTAACCAAGCCAAACGCATGCACCTGGGACCTCGCATCTTTGTGAACGTTATACTCCTTGTCTCTCCCTCTGTTCCCCCTTCCTTCATCTCCCCTCCCCCCGTCTCTTAGATTGTAAGCCCTAGGGCAGGGACCACGTCTATTCCATTACTTTGTAAAGCACCAGGTACATTGCTGGTGCTATAGAAATGCTTGCTAACAACAACTGCTTCATGTCCTTTCTCATGACCTTGGTTCATCAGGGAAGATGCTCCTATCTGCACCCTTTTCCTTCATTGCCAACACTTTCTCCTCCACACTTTTCACCTTGCTGCACCGTATGCTTGGAACAATCCTCCTGAGGTGTGCAAGGCCCCTTCCCTGTCCATACTCAAGGTCTGCCTAAAGACCCACCTCTTTGAAGTCACCTTTAATTTATGAACCCAGGCTATATAGAGATCATAGCCTTGTAGATTTTAACTAAAATATCTTAGGTTGTAATAAATTACTGAATAAATGTTATCTTGTAGTCCACGATTTATATAATGCTCCTTGTTTTTAACTGTGTCCCTTAACTAGATTGTAAGCTCCTTGGAGCAGGGACCATACTTGATGTTCTGTGCATCTGTACAGCACTGGCAGCGCTACCGAGATGAATACTAGTAGTTAAGGTGTGTTACAATCAATCATGGCTTTTGCCAATTCTGGGGATGGTGGCTTCCCCCAACAAAGTTCTGGCAGATATGGGCAGCAATAAGACCAACAGCATATTCCCATCCCACTGCTCCCATAACCTGTCCCCTTCACCCACCCCTCCTCCCAGGAGGCTCTGGTGATGGAACAGTCTCGGGCAGTCACTTCTGGCAAGAGCTGCAGAACAGGTGTCCGAGAGCCAGCATTTGCCCACCTTTGCAATATAGCCAAGAGAGAACACCAATCACATCATTTTTGCAATTTCTCCTACCGAGCAAGCCCAAACAGCCACCTTTAGTTTAGGTCTGGAAAGCTCACCTCAGGTCTAGCGGGTTGGGTAAGACTGCATCGACTCTGAAGGAAGCAGCTATGGCAGCTTTCACACATAACAAGATGGGCTATTATAGTAACTTGCAATGATACTGGGTTTTATCATTCTGCTATTTTAGTACCGTGTGAATGCACTATTCTCTTTTTATGCTGCGAGATCTTGGGTCATTTTAAGAGCCACCAAGTAGGACTTCTACAACCCAATATCTTGCAGCATAGAAGGGGAATAGTACAGTCACACATTACAAAAACCGCAGAATTATTATTATTAGCAAGCATTTATATAGCACCAGCAATGTACCTGGCACTTTACAAAGTAATCGAATAGACACGGTCCTGAGACCCTTGGGGAGGAGGGGCAGCGAAGGAAGGGGAACAGAGGGAGAGACAAGGAGTGTAGCATTCACAAGGATGTGCGGTCTCAGGTGCACACGCTTGGCTTGGTTACATCGAGAACGATGACTGGTTGGTCCATGCGGTGAGGATAGGAGTACACAGACCTCAGGTAACAGACTGTACTGGGTGGAGGGGATCAGCAGGAGTTAGGTGAGGGGAGCGAGAAGTTGGGAAGGGCGTATTATAATACCCAGTATTATCTCCAGTTACTCTAATAGCTCATTTTGTAATGTGTGAAATGTAACATGTTTCAGACCTTGTTGCTGAAACACCAATTCCGGGCTCAGGTTTCGTGGTCCATGAAAAGCCGTTAATCTCTTAAAACCGTTTCACCTTGCCACTGGCGTGCTTCATTTAAAATTTGAAAGGGACCCAAGTCTGAAAAGTGCTGCTCTCTCCTCCCCACCTCCTCCCAATCAAGGTTTTCATTAAAGCAGCCATTTGTAAAGCAAGGGAGGCTTTTGCACAAGCTGGTAAGAGATTGTGCCAGTACAGCAGCTACCAGTCTTGATGGCTGCATATTTAGCAGAGTCTAAACAGCATGGCAGAGTTTGGAGAGTCTGTGCTTGTCACAGTAGGAACCTCTCTCTTGCAAAAGGTCTCACCAATGCTACAAGAGCAGAAGAATTCTAGTTTGTGCAGACTACAACTACCTTACCATGTGTGGCAAGAAAAGATTTACTCACTTTGCTTTACCTGTGAACAGAGACTCGATTGTACCTGTAATCTTGAAGTGTCAATTGTTGGAATAGGCATCGATCCCCCTCCTCCAAGGATACCCTAGAAACCCAGAAGCAGAACATGCATTGAAACTTTGTGATCAAGTCCATTCAAGAGCAATCCATTAATGGAGTAACAGTTGGCTATGTGCTTACAAGAGGTGTATTTCAGGGCTAGCGCTGCCACGGACACAAAACCCTATTGCATCAATATTTCTTTGTGCACAACTTCTGGAGTGGGGGAGGAAGAGAGGAAGACATTTCAGTGCCCTCGAAATTAGGTCTGCAAGCTAAAGATCAAGTATATGTTAGAGCCATCAGATCTACCATTCCAAGGGTTTCTTCTAACTACAGAAATAGTTTTCTTGGCAGGATCTCAATTACGCACTATGGGGGAAAAGGTAGAAGTCAAGCCTTTAGAACGGAATATAAATTCAAAGTCTGTTTTTAAGATGGCACTTGTGCATACAGATTCAGGCTTCAATCCAAACTGCAATCAGCTTCTGCTTACAAGATGGGTTTCGATTTCTGAAAGTTAGCGACATTTCAATGTCTTAAAAAGGCAAGAGTTCAAATTGTTTGTTACAAAAAAATTATGTCCCAATGTACGTGCTCCAGCATGCAGTGGATAAATCTTTATCATCTTTATTTTTATATTGCACTCCCTGTCATGGCACTCTGAGTGCTTTACACATAACTAACGAACAACTTTTAATCCTCACAACAACCCTGTGAGGTAGGTTAGACTGAGAGAATACTGTGGCTGGCCCAGTGAGTTTCTGGCTAAGGTAAGACTTGAACTGGGATAAGCATCAGATCAATCTGGCTTCCAAATAAGTTAAATTCCAGAACTGCAATGTGTTACTTGACATCTGAAGAGCTTAAACACTCAAGTAACCTGAGGAGGTGACCTCGTCTAGCCATCTTTGACTTATTTCTTTGGCCACAGGTTCTCGTTACATCAATCAAATCAAAGATGAAACAAAGATTCGGTGTTGAATCAAGATTGCTTAGGCTGGGATACATTGAAATAAGATTGTTTCAATGGTTAAAGACAGAATCTGGTCTAAAGCTTTCATACAATAAAGCTTGCAGAGCAGCAGAATGGTTTTCAGGGCCCTAAATGGTACCGACCCAGATTATATATTTGAGACCTGCTCCTGGAATCTCACCCGTACGGTTATCTGTGCTCTGAAGCTATCTGCTGTTTGGGGGAATACCACCAGGCAATCGGGCCTTTGCTGGGGTGAGTCTCTCAGTTTGGAACTTGCTCCTTCCAGATATTCATCTCCATTTCTCCCTCCTCACCTTTCAAAATGCACCTGAAGATTTTCTTCTCCAGGTGCTTTTAGGATCCATTGCTGGTTCTCAAACCACTTTGTCCTCCCTCTTTACCTTCCCCTTTTAAACTGGAGTTTATGTTTTATTGGATGACTTGTGAAGCTCTCCAAGTACTATTTAGCGGGATCTCTACAGAAATATTACTGATTCGGTTTGAATGAACCAGAGCAAGATTTAAGTCTATCAGGTGCCCCCTACAGTTATGTTTAGAGAACGTGGATGACTGCTACAAAATTCAGGTAGCAAGAGTGGGGAGGAGGTGGCCTGTTTGCGTCTATTTTGAGGTCCAAGAGCCCATTTCAATTTTATTTCAGGCCTAAGATTTGTGGGTAAAAAAGGGGCACGTTACCCAACAGTATATGTCAGCTGCTCTATTAGAAACAGAGGTCAAATTGGCAAGTGTCCCAAGCCAAGATTAATAGTCAACACGTGCTAGTCTCACTTGCCCTGGAAACAGAAAATAAAGGACAAGCAGCTTAGTGTCCCATCAACGGGTTTCCAAGCATGTAGATGCCTGTTTCTAGAGACCCCCTCTACCTGCACTAGAAACAATGGCTCAGCAGAATTCACAGTAAGAAGATCGCCAACTGATGAATGCAGAGAGGCTACACTAGAAAGCTCAATTGTGAAAGACTAGAACAATTAGTTCAAATCCTTCCCATTTTGCAAAGGGCCCATGTTCCCCCATTCGATTTGGTTGGGGAAAGCCTGCAATTTGCTTCGAGTGCCCCCCCATCACTGTAAGTTTCACAGACAAATCATCTCTCCCTCCAGAGTTTCAGTTAGAGCGGCAGCTGAACCTGCAAATCCATCTGATCTCTGTTTAGCTGTTGTTCTACCCCCATCTACTGGAAGTGGAGGGAAAAATCACCTCACAACGTACCTCATGAACGCTCTATCGCATAGGACTTATTGTGCTAAAGCACTTGCTCGTTCAAACTTTTTAATTAAGTATGTGTGACCAAATTAAAACGAACAACTGCTCTGCACTTCTGCTGCATATTAGAGATTTAAACTTTTAGAAGTGACCTGCGAAACAAATGACCTTGTGCTTGGTCTTAAGTTATTTCTGAGGCAGACAGGTACTCTGAAAAGTCTTTTGTACATCAAAAATTTAGATGCCATTTAATGTATTCAGGCTAACTGGTAAAAAAACACATCACCACAAGACCTGACAGAGCAGAAACGGAACAGTTTAGAAAGAAACATTACATTCAAACCAGCCAAAGGATATGGGACACGTTTACATTTTAAACACCTCGGCTGTTCGAACTCGTCAAGGTTTGTCGGCAGGCAGACCCGACACATTAACTTCTCTGACACCTCACTTTCCTTTAAGTACCAAAAAAACGTACCGCAAGGAGTGCATGAGAAGAGGCTTTTACCTTCTCCATGTCTTTCAGTCTTTTGGAGCAGTCGTCTGCGGCAGGTGAGTGAGGCCTCTTAGGTGCAGTGCTTGTAGGATTCATAAATGAAATTCCAGCTGGGTGCCGGTGTGACTGGGCAGGGTGCGGCATAATAATTCGGGGAATCACATTTCGTCCCACGACTGTGGGAATGGTGCAGCCAGTTAGAGGGGGTGCCGTCTTCACTGGAACTGTAGAGTCAGTCTCTGCACAGAAGAAAAGCCTTTTACATTTTTAGTTCTCGTGTTACAAGCAATGTTTTCCTTACCATGCTTTCAAAACATACTTGAGCCAATGACTGGGATGGAAAATCCCTGAACAGGCACAGGCGGTTGAGCGATATTTGACGGACTCTCTCTAGTGGTAGTAGCAGAGGTTCTCTGAAGCGCCGTGTTCCTGTTAGAGACAAGTGTAGGATTATACACCTGGCCTCTGCACAAGTTGCTACTGCTACACAGTTTCTACACATTTCAGTTACTTCTTGACAGTATTAGAGACAAAAGCCATAAAGGGGCTAGACCGCACCAGCCAGTGCAAACTGCCTAGATCTAATAAAGTCAGCGGAGCTGTGCAGACATGTACCATGAAGATGCTGCGGAGATCACTTCAATTTTAAGTGAAATCATTTGTTAAAAATATGAAGCCTAAATATTTTTACACCAGAGCAAGTACTGAAAAACTCCAGTCAGAGTTCTTTGTATTGGAAAGTATTTTGGGGGATAAGTTATTTCATAATCATTTGGGGGTGGGCCAGGAGGTGGTTGAGGTGACCCTTCCCTTTGAAAACACGATCAGGCAGCAATCTGGAGACCACTTACTAACACAAGAAGTCTGCTGAAGTTAATGGGACTGTCAGCAAGTTTCAGCTTTTTTGTATGAACCAAATTGGATTAGTTTCTCCAGAAAGTGCCAAAGTTACTCAGTACCTTAGTGAAACAGCAAGCTGGGAGGAATTGTCTTCTGTGGAGAGGGAGGTCTTCTCCATCTCAACAGAAGGAAGACAACTGGCAATGCAGGTTCAGATACCTTGGCCTGCCAGTATGCATTAGCAACAAAATAGAACCTACACCAAGACCAAGAAAGAAAGATGGCTAAAAGGGTCAGCTTTGTTGAGCAACTAAGGAAAAATTTATTTCTCATGGAGTCATCCAACAGCCAAATGGGTAAGAGGGTTGAAGATTCTATAATTCATTACCAGATCTATCCATTCTCTTAATAAGAGAGTTGATGCTAAGAGCTTACATTGGAGGAGTTCTTGCTGGTATAAACTGGCTTCACACATTTTCCAAAATTCCCTTTCAAACGATTAAGGCACAAGGCTGCAGCGCTACGTAGTTCCCCCACATACTGATTTTTTTATCAGACAAGACTAGATTAAAGCAAGCTTAGCTGCTGAAGTTCTATCCTACAGCCTGAAATAAGAAGAAACTGTATAAATAAACCCACCCATCCATTCTACTATGCCTAGTGCTAACCTTTCCATTTCCGTCACAGAGCTGGAGTCTGTTTTAGAAACCCTGTTGGAAGGAGGGGAGCTATAAGGTGTCCCTGTGTCTGTGTCCCTAGAACTGTCCAAGCAGCTGTCATCCACAGACGCCATCTTGGGAATAAGTCCACCAGAATTCCGACTGATGTCAGGCAGGCTTTGCTGAAAACAAAGAAGATTTTATATAAATATATTTAGCTTTTAACTCCTAGACATACAGTCAAGTGTATGAATGACCAAAACCTGGCTGTACCTTTTTCTTTTTCTGCAAGATATCTGCAGGCAAATAAGAATTCAGCTGTTTTCTCTTCACGTGAGTTGCTTCAATCTTCATGCCATCTTTCAACATGTTGATGTTGTTTGCTTGTCTGTAAACTGCAACACGACACAGTTAGCCACCAAAAGACTATGAGTCGTTTCCTATCTCAAAGTGGTCTCCCTTCCCGACACGTCGAGAGTTTTGAGGCCCTGCCTTCTGCATCTACCACATTTGGCCGAAGTTAGACTTTAGGGTCCAAAGTTAACAGGTACACATGGGCAGAGTGACTGCATAAACTGCACTAGTAAAGAGGCAGATGGTTATATCACCAGGGTGATGAGATAAGGAAACTCCACCTTTGAATCCTCTTGAGATTAACATTATGTTCCATTAGGGTATTTTTAACCCTGCGACATTCTAAAAAACTTTCTGTATTAATCAGCATAAGGGTTAGGATACACCCCAATTACATCACAGTTGAAAAGTGACTGATTTGAAAGGGACTCTAGTTTAACATACAACCCACCCACCCTGCTCTCTTTTATTATGTTTGATACAAGAAGGTATTGCCAATATGAAAGTCTATAGTGTTACTAGATACCCCCCACTGTTACCAGTAAAATCCAACCAATAATGGTACTGGTTGAATTGACACCTCCTCTCTCCCCCCCCATTTTTGGAGCATAAGATGTACAGAAACTGCAAAGTTAACATTTCCATCTAAATGCTGAACATTACAAAGGAATCAATAGGCTTGAATAGATTTCCACGGGTTAGGGACAGCACATTCATACGCAAACAAGATAACATCTAGGTGATAAGTGTTAACATACCAATGTTCTCACCATTCATAAGCAAACCAAGATCAAGTGGGTGATAACTCACCATGCAGACAGCTTGTCTGCATTTCAAGAGCCTGAGCTATTAGGAGCTCGTCTGCATTTTAATAGCTGGCTGCCATAGTAACTAATGGAGGGGTTGAAACGACCCCTTCAGCTCAATAGGTTATTCCCGCCCCCTCCCCAACACAACCTTGCAAGTAAAATCATGATTGAAGCTTCACACTCTAAAAAGGTTAACTGCTGTGTAAAGAATCTGAGGATAAAGCAAAATTGTAAGTTGATAACTAGAGTTTTCCACTTGGGGTGTACTTGGCACCCCCAATGCACTTTGAATGAAGTTTTTCTTTACACAAAGAAAATGGCATATTATGAAAGCAGACAAAACTCCACATTGTGTCTGGGGCAAACATGACCCCACAGGCGTGGACATATAGTGCTTTCATTTTCCTGTTTATTCCAATGGATGGGTGGGGGTGGGTGTCAATCACATCCCCAAAATGTGCTAGTATTCAAAAAAGCTACAACTGGGGGGCATGAACTAGTGGAACACAACAGACTCCATTATCCTTGAGGATTACATGGAATATGAAGCAGTACAGGTTTGCTAAAACGTTTTATGAATTTTTTGGCAAAATTTCCAGGTTACCAGGCAACCCCCCCCCACCCCGTGGAAAAGGGTTTAAAGTAATGTTTTCTACCCCAAGATAATAGCATGTACTTGCAAGGTTTTACATTAAGATGGTGTCGTCTCTTTCCTTGTGGGGTTTAGGGGTTGATGCAGTACACACAAAATGAACAAGGTAGACACCACACCCTCAGGATCAGGTCACTAGACTTTATTGCTTTGGGACTGAACTGGGACAGCGGAACCAAATCCGTCCCTGCCCAGGAGAACCAGCAACATAGATCCTCCAAGGTGGTTCTGAGGCGCTGTACAAAGTAAGGGGCTCGTATATAGTACAGAATAGTTTGAGGCAATGAAAATGAGGAGGGCAGGTCATGAATGTTATTGAAATCTTAGCTCCTTGATCGGTGCGAACAGGCTCCGCATCTCAAGCCAGGGAGATGCCCACTAGATTTGATTAGGGAGCTGCCCTTTCAGGCTTGTACAAGCACATTGGCCAATAAATCCTTCCCAGGCCTCTGCCGGTTTTCTCTCTCTATGGAGCTGCAGACTACCCTGGACATGTCAGAGCATGCCAACAGATGGGGAAGTTACTGTTTTCAAGGAAACAAAAATTGGTCACCTACCTCGGTGAATTTGTTTCTTCTCTGACGAGCTGGCAGTGATCCGCTGGGTAGCTCTGCGGATGACCATCAGGAGGCAGAAGAAAGAAGAAGCCTACTGCGCATGCGTGGAGCTGCCCGCCATTTTGATCAGTCTGTTATCCAAGCCGAGGCACTTCTCCACTTCTGGAAATACTTAACACAACATTAAAGCGTTCTACCCCACATTAGCGCATGGTCCCAAGGCATAGGGAACTGAGGGGTTCAGAGAACAAAAAACAAGCTTCTTATGAATCTATACTATCAAAACCTTGTGTTTAACGGTTATTCCTAAGTAACCTAGACAACCAAACTCTGTAAGTTACATATTTTTATTTTTACACCCCTGGAGGACCCCCCAATTTATCAGTGTGCTGTTTGACAGGGAGGGCCGGATCACTGCCAGCTCGTCAGAGAAGAAACAAATTCACCGAGGTAGGTGACCAATTTTTGTTTCTCCCTCTGACTCCTGGCAGTGATCCGCTGGGATGTACCCCAGCCCCAAAACCTAAGGGTGGGAACAAACAGTCCCGGGAGCCTCCAGGACCGCTTGCAAGACCCTCCTGCCAAACGCCGCCTCTGCGGATCTGAACAGGTCCAACTTATAATGCTTCACAAAAGTATGCAGGGAGGACCAAGTAGCCGCCCTGCACACCTCTGCGTAAGATGCTCTAGCTTTAAAAGCGTAGGAGGTGGCTGCACTCCTTACTGAGTGGGCCCAAATCTGAAGAGGTGGAACCTTCTGTTTGGCCTTATAAGCCTCAATGATGCACTGGCGAACCCATTGGGAGATCAGTGACTTGGAAGCCTTCTTACCCCCATACGAGGGTCTAATATTAATAAATAAGGCTGAAGTTGTCCGAATAGATCTGGTTCTTTTCAAGTAGATTTTAAGCGCTCTCCTCACATCTAAGGTGTGCCATATTTTTTCCCTAGGGTGCGTAGGATTTGGGCAGAAGGATGGTAAAATTACTTCCTGGGCCCTATGGAAAGTCGAATTCACTTTTGGAATGAAGGCCTCGTCCATTCTAAGGGTAACTGAGTGCTCATTAAACAGGCAAAAATTGTCCTCCATCGACAGGGCTCCCAATTCGGACACCCTTCTGGCGGATGTAACCGCTACCAGAAACACTACCTTGAGGGATAGCATGTACAGGGAGACATGTTTAAGCGGTTCAAAGGGAGGCCCTGTCAGCGCATCCAGAACTAAACTGAGGCTCCAGGAGGGGCATCTATGGACTACCGGAGGGGAAATATTCCTAGCAGCCCTCAGAAATTGGTTGATGTGTTTGTGAGGCAAGAACCTCTTCCTAGAAATGGATTGCAGTACTGAAGAAATGGCAGAGGCTTGTCGTGCCAATGTATTCGGGCGCAATCCTTTCTCTAAACCCTCCTGAAGGAATTGTAGGATGGTCTGAACCCGAGCCAAACATGGGTCTAACCCCTTGTCCATTGCCCAGAGAGCAAAGACCTTCCAGGTGGCCCCATACGATTTTCTAGTTGCCGGCCTCCTAGCCTGCTGCAAGGTAGCCAATACCGCTTCTGAATACCCCGCCCCCCTTAGTGCTGAGCATTCAAGTGCCATGCTGTTAATTTTAGCATCGCGATCGAGTCGCATTGAAGAGGGCCCTGTAACAGCAGGTCCGGGCGTAAGGGGAGGGTGATTGGAGCTTCTAGGCTCAGTTCTACCAAGTCTGAAAACCACGGCCTCCTCGGCCACCAAGGGGTTACGAGAATCACGTGTGCTGCTTGCGTGATGATCCTTGCTATTACTCTGGTTAAGAGAGGAGTCGGTGGAAAGGCATATAGCAGGCCTTTTGGCCATCGTTGATTTAGAGCGTCTACTGCTTCTGAGCATATGTCCCTTGTCTTTGTCATGTACCGAGCTGTCTTCCGGTTCTCTTTCGTCGCGAAAAGGTCTATCACCGGGTAACCGAATGCTGTTGTCAGAAGTCTGAATACCTCCGGATGGAGACTCCATTCGTGTGGGTCTATCGATTGGCGACTCAACCAGTCCGCTTGAATATTCTGTACCCCTTTTATATGGAGTGACTTTAGGGATTTCAGGTTGATTTCCGCCCAGGTGAACAATTGTATGGCTTCCTGATGTAGATGCCTGGATTTCGAGCCCCCCTGGTGATTTACATACGCTTTCGCTGTTATGTTGTCCGTATACACCAGGACGTGCGCCTTGCCGATGTCGTGGGCTAGACGTTGTAGAGCCAGGCGGATCGCTGTTAGTTCGAGGGTATTGATGCTCATCTGTGATTGCTGCTGTGACCACAGACCCTGGACCGACACTGATCCCATGTGGGCTCCCCAGCCCTTCAAACTTGCGTCCGTTGTCACTACCACCCTTTCCGGTTCCTCTAGCGGGACGCCCGTCTGGAAAGCGGCTGGGCCTAACCACCAGGACATTGAGCGTGGTAGGGAAGTTGGAATTCTGACCCACAGATTTTTTCCGCTGGTAAGATCTTGCTGAAAAGGTCGCAGCAGCCGCTGCAAGGGGCGAAGGTGGAATCTTGCCCACTGCACCTGTCTCGTGCAAGATACTAGAAGGCCCAACAGTTGAGCTAGGTTCTTTAGCCTTGCCCGCTTCTGGATCTTTAGGAGGCGGACTCTCTGTCGGATCCTGTCTTGTCGTTCTGTCGGGATGTAAACGGCTCCTGAGATGGTATCGATGTATACCCCCAGATGTTCGATCTGGTGCGTCGGAATCAGGTGGCTTTTGTCCCGATTCACTAGGAAGCCGTGTATCCCTAGGTACTGTATGGTTTGATCAATATCCGCCTGGAGTTTGGTGAGACTCTGTGCCCGTAGGAGGAGGTCGTCGAGATACGGGTATATGTGAATCCCCTCCTTGCGAAGGTTCGCCACCAGTGGAACCAGTACCTTCGTGAAGGTTCGTGGTGCAGACGACAGGCCGAATGGCAGGGCCTTGAACTGGAAGTGTGTGTTCTGGTAGATGAATCGGAGCCACTGTCGATGGGGTTCCCAAATCGGGATGTGAAGGTAAGCGTCCCTGAGGTCTAGGGAAGCTAACCAGTCCTGTTTCCTGATGGTGCGACATATTGATGTTACGGTTTCCATCTTGAATCTTTGGCTCCGGACCGCTCTGTTTAGTCTCTTGAGGTCCAAGACCGCTCGCCAAGATCCCGATTTCTTCATGACTAGGAAGAGAAGAGAGTAGAGGCCCCGCCCCCGCTGGTCTGGAGGCACCGGCTCTATTGCTCCGATGTGTCTGAGTCGTTGTAATTCCTGAAGCATGGCTAGGTGCTTTTGGCTGTTGGCGGACCTTGGGGAGATGATGAATGCTTCGGAGGGAGGCCTTTTGAATTCTATTTTGTAGCCTGGGTTTACACACTGCAAGACCCAGGCATCGCTGACGGACTGCTCCCACTCTTCTGAAAAAAGCTGCAGTCTGCCTCCCACCCGTAAGTCCCCCATGTAGTCATGCCTCCTGTTTTCTTGAGTTCTGAGGGAAAACCTTGGGTCTTTGTTTGTCCTGCCTAAAATTGTGTCCCCTACCTCCTCTACGAGAAAAGAAGCGTCCAGGCTGGTCCTGTCTGGGCTGACTCTGAAATTTTCTACCGGAGCCATACCCTGAACCATATCCCCCTCTGGGTTTGAAGCTGGGGCCACGAAAAAAATGCTTCCTAGCCCCCATCTGTTGTAAATTTCTTTGCTTGGCCTTGTCATTAGCGTCTGCCAATACTTTGTCAAGGCAGACCCCAAACAACTTAAAACCCTTATAGGGAGCAGCAGTGAGGAGGTTTTTGGCAGTATTGTCTCCGTCCCATGATCTGAGCCAGAGTTTACGTCTGGCTGAGACTGAGTTTGCCATAGACCTGGCTGACCATAACATAGAGTCCATGGTGGAGTCTGCTAAGAAAGAGGCAGCCAAGTTAATTCTGGATGACAAGGTCTGAGCTCTCCTGTCTGAGATGGTTGGATCCTGTGCTTCTTGTAACCAAGCCATTAGAGCTCTGGCCACGCAGGAGGAAATCACGCTGATTTTCACTGCATTAGATGACGATTCTAGACCCCTACGCAGTGCATTCTCCACTGCCCTGTCTGTTGCATCCTTGGGGTAGCAGTCTCCCTCAGTTGGGAACACGGTTTGTTTGGCCAGGGAGACTGCTGCCGCATCCACCTTAGGATTTTTAAATAGGGGTTCCTTACGCCTAGACAAGGCATATAAGGAGGCCTGAGTTTTATTCATCCTTTGTCCTTTTTCAGGATGTTTCCATTCCTGAAGGATCAACTTCTCAAAGGCCTTGTCCAGAGGAAAACCCTGGTCTTTCCCATGGACAGAAGGGATATACTCCCGTTCCTCCTCCTCCTGGGAGTCAGAGGATACTTCCTTGACTGGTCTCTCTACAATTTTAAGGGTTTTTGATACTTGCGGCATAAACTCCCCCTTACGCTGGAAAGGAAAATGCCTGAGTCGGTCCTGGGTCTCCTGGGCAGAGCCCTGAGCATCCAAGACCTCCAAATCTGTCCACTCCCCCTCTGAGTCTGAAGCCAGCTCTGAGGTGGCTTGCATTTCAGTTCTCTTTGGCTGGGGCTCAGTCTCACTCTCATCCTCAGAAGACTGAGGTGAATCAAGGATCCTGGTAGCAGCGGCCTGTAGGTGGCGCTTGGCTGCCTTGCTCTTCACTGAGCGTGGTTTGTCCCTGTGCTGGGCTTTTCCCGCTCTCCCCAGACCTGACCCCCCAGCTCTAGGAGGGGCCTTCTTCGCCCCAGAGCCCTGGGTTGAAGATTCTTGGGGTTTTCCCAGATCGAGCTCCGTGTCGTGGCTGGGAGTAACAGGGGGCACGACACCTGGGGGCCCACTCTGTACCTGAGTTAAGCGCTCCAGCGCTAGAAGGATCCTGTCGAGCCTTGCCGCCATGCCGGGTGTTTCTGTGGCCTCCCCTCCCTGAGGGGGGGCAGCCTGGTGGGATTCCCCCGACCCCGCTCCTTCCATCGGCTCAATTCTGACCACGTGCTATGCGCGTGGGGGGGGGTGAAGCATTGGGAGCTTTCCACACTCCGGCGCGGCCAGTCCTTACCCCCGCAAGCGGTGTAAGGACCCAGAGCGGGGGGAGACTTACTGCGATGAGGCTCCGCGGCACCTAAACCGCTGGGGTAGGCCACAGCCTCTTGTCCCCGGAGACCAACTGCTCCCCGGTTCCCGGGCGCTTTGCGCGGCAACCTGGCGGGCCGAGAATGAGGATCCCTTTTCTGGGAGGGAAGCTCGTTGCCCTAATGCCCCGCTTTCTTCTTTATTGATCTTTCCGAAACCTAAACTGTTAAATTTGTTTTGTCTTTTCAGGCGCCGCTGAAAACACCTCCGACGGCCGAAGGCAGAAGAAAAGACTGATCAAAATGGCGGGCAGCTCCACGCATGCGCAGTAGGCTTCTTCTTTCTTCTGCCTCCTGACGGTCATCCGCAGAGCTACCCAGCGGATCACGGACAGGAGTCAGAGGGAGAAACTGCTATACGCTTCATCCCAGACGTATGGTGGGAGGAGGGTCTATTCGAAACTTAGGCAGCATTTGCTAGATTACTTCGAAAGTCAGACAAATTATATTTTAGTACTTAAAAAGCAGAATACAATTTTCTACAGAGAAATCTACGCTTACCTGTATCTGTAAACGACTGTATGTCACATGTTAAATCAATGTTAACACTCTCTGCATTCTCCACTCGCTTAAAAACTATTCCAAGGAACCACATTGATACATAGTCACTCCTAAAGAGAGATTCCCAGGTCAGTGTGTGGAAGCAAATGAATCTCATCAACATCCAATTCAAAGAGCCAGATTAAACAAGCCAATACTATACATGGCTCAACCAAATGTTAAGATTTAAGTGCTTGAGTTACTCAAATGCCTGAGTAACATTTCATAAACTTATTATTGCCTCATGTTGAAGCTATATAGTAGTAAGTATTTATTATTGTTTGGCCATAACAAAATTATCAAAAGACAAACAATAATAATTCCATATTAGAATTGTTAAAAACACAAGAAAAATAAAAGATACGTATTAACAAGATTTAAACAAGTTAAAATGAGCAGTCCAAAAGTTTTTGGTACATCAAGGGAAGGAATAAATAGAAGTTACTCCATGGATTTTGTTCTCAGTCACCAAAAGGTTCTAATTTGTTTATTCTTTCTTTTCTATTAATTTCCGCCGTAAGCTATGTAACCGGCAAGCTACGATTCGTTGTAAATACTGGTGTATTTGATTAACACAGGGCTCATTTAACAACAGGTTAGCAAAACAAGATGCAGTTATGTTTACAATTACACTAGTATATCTTAAGGGGGGGGGGGGGGGAAGATTCCCAAAATTAACTTACTCATTGTAGAGTTCCTTGTTTCCAGGGAAAGACTGAGGATTTACATGTGCAAGGTTTATAAATTCATTCCTCTCCAAGTTTCCAACAAGGACACGGATTTTAGATTCAACTAGACCAACCCTAATAAAAACAAACACACATCTGTTAAGTTAGGTGTCTTAGCGATTTAATGAAGCAACTCAAGATGAGCTCAAATGTGCTCAGTTTGATTTAGGACTGCAAAATACTTAGGTCACTTGCCCATGTTACACCGGCCAGTAAACTTGTGCTGAGCTCTGCACGTGGGCGCGGGGCTAAAAAGCATCATCAGTCGTATCTAGTAGCTTTTTTCCTATGAATGTCAGGGCTGGATTTTGAGCACTGACATTCGGAGGAAGAAAAGCCGCTGGACGTGGCCAACGACTCTTTTAGCCCCACGCCTACGTGCAGAGGTTAGTGTAAGCTTCCCAACCAGGAGAATCACCAGCCAGTGTAACGTGGTCAAATGGCCTTCGAGGCAATCTGAACCCTCTAGTCGAGGTTCGCAGGATCACAGTAAAAGGGTGCCAACTGTAGCCGTTTCTGTTAACGAGATGAATACTGATCTGAAGCAATCTCAGCTTAGAAAGGTGTGTGTAATTTATAGTTTGGGAGTTCAAGGGAGCCACGGCAGGCTTGTGTTTTGGGCGTGGCTATTAGAGAAGCATGGTGTTCTTCCTAACCCAGCGAGAGTAGACTCCCTTTTAACCCACATTCTTGCCAACGTCTGTCTGAGTTTGCTGCATTAATTTTGCCAGTCTGGTTGGGGTCATATACATTCTCATTGTGGTTTTAATTAGGGATTCCACTAAAGCCATGGAGAAAGAGCAGTGGAACGTGTGACCATATCCGTGCCCTGACCTCTTTTTCAATTTTAATATTTAATTCTCCCTCCGAGGCCTTGATATTCATATTGAGGCTTATACCATAGTTTTTTTTACCTCTATGTATAACCTAGCGGTCAGCCCCTTACTTCTAGAGTTAGAAAAAAAAAAAAACACTCTCAATTGGCTTAGGGGGTCTGGTAAAACGCTTTCCCTTTTTGATCTGGTAAAAAAAACTGCACGGCGGATTTTATGCCATACAATCCGCCTGCGGTCCACCAGGGGGGCCTTTTTGGAGGTGCCCCGCATAAAGCAGGGGGCCACAATGGAGAGGGCATTCTCGGTGGCTGGGCCGAGGCTCTGGAATTCCCTCCCGGAGGACGCCCGTCTGGCCCCAGGTCTGTTGGCGTTTCGGCGAGTCTGCAAGACCTGGCTGTTCGCCCAGGCCTTCGGAGGGGAGGGTGGGGACTGTATTTTAAAAACATTGTTTTAATGAATTGTATTGTGTGTTTTTATGCTGTAAGCTGCTCCGAGATGCCGTATGCATGAGGGGGCGGCTAACAAATAGTTATAAATAAAGAAATAAATAAATACAGTCAACTGCTGTCTTTAGCAGTCTCTCTAAATCTTATTTGGTTTTAAAAGTGTCTCCTACAAATAGATCCTTAGCCTTCTGCAGACCCTTTCCAAACAACAATTGGATAAGAGCTTGGAGAGGATAGGAATTTGGTAACAGCTTACTTGTTAATGGCAGAAACGAGGATAAATGCACACCTAGCTCCTATTTTCACCCACTCTTACACCATTCACTTAAAGCTACCCCGATAAAAGGGTAATGCGGTACATTTTTGAGGGTTCCTTCTCTTTTGCAAGCTACCCTGACCCTTATGGAAGGGTGGGGTCCAAGTTCAAATAAAATAAATAGCTTTAAGTTTCAGGGATACCACCCGTCCTCTCCCCCAGCACCCCTCCATGCAGAGTAATTGACAACTGTCACCAAGGAGGGAGTTCCATTTTGAAAATACTTGTGTCAGCGTGGAAAAAACCTGGCTATTCAAAACACGTGAGCCACACAAATGAAGTCCAAAGATCCACTCTAATCTTTCGTTAGCATGAGTTACTCAAACCATGGGTTTTTTACATGTCGTTAGCTGCCCTGAGCCTTTGGGGAAAAGGGAAGGATACAAATCCAAATAAATAAATAAAACAAACCAGTAGACCAAAGAAAATAGTTTCAGAGATTGTCATGAACTTAGTGTGTTAAAAACTAGTTTATTTTCCTTAATTTTGTTACACTATAAGTGGGGTTTTAAAAATCCATTTTCTCCTTGGGCTTTTGGTACGTACTGTAGTGTAGGTGAAACTGGTAATGGGCCTCAATCATGGTACATCTAAAGCCAAACAAGGCTTGCAATCCTCGTGCATATCTGAATGAACTTGCATGCTAAATGCCGCACTAGAATGAACTGGGCATTGCAGCCTCATTCTGTGCAAGAGGTATTGTTGGGCAGCGGGTTATTGCTTGTCATGTGGCAACAGGGAATGCACCTGGCAGCATATTTCTAAGTAGTCGGACCACGCGTCAGTGCAGAGGGTGTGTGGCACGCACAAGAATGAATGAGCAATCTGGCCACGCTGTGGAAGAGGATTTTGCAGCCACTCAAGTTTAGTGTGGTACTTCAATGTGCGACTTCTACAAATGCAGCCCCCTTGCACACCTGGCCAAATGAAGATTGCATCCTATGACAAATAGGCAATTTATGGTAAGCCTGGTGGCCTTCCAGAGGCCATGTAAGACTTTTGTTCCGTCGGGCTTTTGGCAGCGGGGACTGAATGGGGGAGCGGGGGGGTACCTAAGGGGGAGGATGAGCGATTGGTGGGCGGCTTGCTAGGTAGGGATCCCCCTATCCCCTATTGTTTGTTTATTTTAAATGGTTTTATTCTGTTTTTATGATTGGTTTATGTTTGTAAGCTGCCCTGAACCTTCGTGGGAAGGACGGCATAGAAATATAAATAAATAAATAGCTACTTGTTTAACCTAGTGGTTAAGGAAGACAGAAAGAGTGGGTGGTTCTCATATTCTCCCTCCCCCGCCCCCTTAACAGCAACCTCACCGCAAGAATGAAGGTAAATGGCCAATTATTGAAGCATTGACCCGTATATTGAACAATTCACGTTGTACGCTTTGGCAGTCTACTGGTGTGACTCAAGGTGGTAGTTCTGTTCAAGAGTAAAGTCTCATTTGTAAGCTCTTCTCACCCTTCCCCCCAAGTATAAAAGAGGGGAAAGAATTAGGAGCCACTCATGTCTGCTTAGCACAAGCTGGCTGCTAGGTACTCCTATTTGTTTCATAATTTGACCGTCTGAGCCCAGGCATTTTCTGGGGGCAATGCAAGGCCTTTTTTGGCCAAGGGTTTGGCGGGCGTGGGCCATGGGGATTTTAATATGCTGTAAGCCACCCTGAGCGTTAGGGGAAGGGTGGGGTATAAATAAGTGATTACCATAAAAAGGGTTTTCCCCAAGCCTCTCCCCCAACCCCCATTAGATCCTTACGAGCCAGCTATTTTCATTGCTCAGTCAGTACTACCAAGCCAAAAAGCAGGACTGTTCAACTGCTCGATTTGCGATGTCACCTAGTGCATTACAAATGCCATTGAGTTTCTGGGGCAAGCAGCATGTCTCCGATACCTTAAATGACCTGCCAGTACTGGAGTCCCTACAAACTCACATCCTTGAGCTTATCATCAAGTATTTTACACTTTAAAAGGAACTGCAGAAAGTCCCTCTGCCCCATTCCATAAACAGGTTTAAACTCCCTGGACAGCTATCGCCCGTCTCTAACCTCCCCTCCCATCGGCTGAGAAGGCTGTGTCCCTTTCTCTCAGATAGGGACCTGGCCACCACAATCATCCCTGCCTTCCCTTACCTCGAGGCTAGGCTACTGTAAACGTGCTCTTCGTGGGGCTGCTCTTGGAAGATTGTTTGAGGGCTGCAGTGTGTGCAGAACATGGCAGCCTGCCTTTTGAAGGGGGTGGGTCACTGGGACGCATTACACTAGCACTCCGGAGTCTGCGCTGGCTGCCAATAGCGTTCTGGGTGCACAATTCAAGGTGCTGGGTTTGACCTATAAAGCCCTAAGCCACCCGAGGCCCTACATCTCTCAAGGACTGCATACCTCCCTATGTCCCTCTGCAGCCTTGCAGATCAGCCAAGAGCGGCCTCTTGCCAGTGCCTTCACTGGCCCAGGTCATACAGCCTGGAGACACACGGCCATTCTCGGTGGCTGCTCCACAGCTCTGAACTCCCTTCCTTTGGAGGTTTGTCCAAGCAGTAATTTGAGCATCTTCCAGAGGCTGTGCAAGACCTATTTATTCAGCCCAGCATTTAATGGGCATGAAAAATCCAGGTTGGGAGTGGGGTATTATGTTTATGGGGTTTACTGTATTTATTTTTTTTAGTAAAAATACTAAATACTCTCTGATCCTTGGGGGACAGGGTGAGGTAAAAATCAGAACAAACAAACTTACAATATGTTAATTTGAAATAAAAAATTAGGACACTGAAGAAGGTTGCCAGAGTAATGAACTTGTCATGACATGAATGCGAGTTCGCTCAACACACAATTAACTTGTGCAACTTGTTGCCAGAGGATGTAGTCAAGACCAGCAGCATAGCTGTGTTTAAACAAGGATTGGATACATTTTTGAAGGTTAGGTCCATTAAGGGTTATTAGTCAAGTAGTTGGAGGGACATAACCTCGGACTGTTGGGAGCTGGGAGTGAATGGATCACTATTATGACCTGTTGGGCACTTCTCCAAAGCAACCAAGAACAGCCACTGTCGGAAATAGGATGCTGAGCTCAACGGTCTGTTTGTCCGATCCAGTGTGGCACATGTTCTTATTCAAAGTGGACGTGCAATTGGATATTAACTTACCATTCTAAGTGGTGTTCTTCAGTCGAGGCACTAGCAGTCAACACAATATAATGCCTAGAATACATTGAAAAGATATTGAATCTGCTCCTCTAATTAGGCAGTTTAGTGTTGTCAGTTAAAACTAGAAAGCCACTGTATAGTACATAGCTCAGATTTCAGAACATTAATAGTGATTTGTTCAGAAATGCACAGAGTAATTTTTGCCTTAAAAGAGATAAGGGACTATGACTTTGTTGCATGGCATTTAAGTAAAAAGCACAGCTGTACTTATCGTTTGAGTCACACATCTAATATTATACACCGATTCCTTAGCTACAGAAACATTCCAAAGACTAGTAAAGATTAGTTTGTATAATTCAGAAGCCATTCTACAGAAGTTACACCTTTACAGTAGCTGAAGAAAGCTAGGATTTTCCCACTCTAATCATATACTAGCCTAGAAGGTAATGATTGGCTATGCGCTCCACGCACACGTAGGAAGTTATGTTCTGAGGAAAGCCAAGATGTGCTTTCCACACACATTTATAATTCTGGGATGATATTTCTGCAGTTCAAATCGTGGCAAGAAGATGGCCATTAACCTCATTTTCAGGCCAGAACTGTTGTATTAAAACTTGTAATTTGTATCAGGCACAAGTCCCCCTCCCATAATCTTCAAGTTTGACTGTTTTCAGATTTAGTGGGAGGCAGGAAAAAAAAAACAGTCCCTACTATTAAGCCATTCATGGTCATTATACGAATGGAAAATACTTTTCTTTTGAGCCAGAATACTAGAGGAGCGTGCATGTTGTTTTTGTTATAACAATAATGATAATGAAAATTGTCATTTTCATTATTATTACAATAACGAAAATGACATTTTATTTTTTAAATAAACGGAAAAAGCAAAAAACCATATTTCCGGCTATAACATTTTTGTTTCTTATTCAATTCTGATGAAACTTGGGGAGATTGTATCCCCCAATGGAGGGCACTACCTGTACTGAATTTCAAAATGTTTAGATAAAGAAAGCCGATTTTAGAAGCAATTGAACGTTGTGATTTTAAGAAAAGCTCCATACACATTCACGACTGCAACTTTATCTTCCATTCAATTTGTATGAAGCCTGAGACTATTATGTCCCTCCACAAGCTTAACACTCTTGCAATTTTCAGAAAGATTGGATAAAAAGGTCCTGTTGGTATAAGACATTAACTTGAAAATACATTTTCAGCTGTAACATTTGTATATTCCATCCAGTTTACAAGATATTCGGCAGGAACATATCACATACCTTCCCTGCCAAACTACAGGACAATTATATAAAGGGACCCAATTTTTTAAGCAATTTATGTTGCCCCTGTGAAGACCATTATTCAGATAAATAGCAGCACATGCAGTGCCAGTCAGAGGCAGGCACCTGGCATGGCAGGGGGAGAGAGGGATGCTGTAGGAGGGAGGATGTGGAGCAACCCAAAAGACAGACACATTCACTGGCCAATTACTGCATGATTCTAGCTTTACAGAACCAATTGGTGGCGGCTTTGAGGCAGGCATAGAAGGGACATAACTGGGACTTTGAGGATAGCAGCCCAGCAATCAGGAGACATAGTTTACACATCCAGGCTGGCCAATTATATTCACAATCACATCCTTTGCAGATGCTATGAGGGTGGCAAAGTCGCGTCCCGTGGAGCTGTTCTGGGTGGTCCGGGGGCTGGTCAGTCTGGCCTCCCTCCGCCTGGACGGGGACTTGTCCCAGGCCTGCTGTGAGGAGTTTGCCATCTACTCTGCAGACAAGATCGCTCAGATTCAGGGCAACTTCAACACTGGATTAGGAACAGTAGAGATGGAGCGCGAGGTGATGAAGGCACCGTCTGGTCCACCTTCTTGGGCTGAGTTTCAGGAAGTGATGCCAGCCAATGCTGTGGATGTCCTGGGGTCTGTTAGAGCCCATGTTCACTAGTTGTGAATTAGATCCATGACCGTCCTGGTTGGTGAAAGTCTCCAGGGAGACATTGGGGACGGTGCTGGCGAGGGTAATCAACGTGTACCTTCGGCAGGGGAGATTGCCCCCTGGTCTCAAGGAGGCCGTGGTGCGCCCCTGCTAAAGCCGCCATCTTTGGATGTGGATGCACTCGCCAGCTACCGACCTGTCTCTAACCTTCCCTTTTTAGGGAAGATTATTGAACGGGCTCTGTGGCACTGCAGCTCCAGGTTCATCTTGACAGCATCAGTTTCCTTGACCCATTTCAATTGGGGTTCCGCCCCGGCTACGGTACAGAGACGGTGCTGGTGGCCTTGGTGGACGATCTCCACTGGTAGATGGATGCAGGATGTTCAACACTTTGATACAGTGGACCATGGGCTGCTGTTGAGACGATTGCGAGCCCTGGGGGTGGGTGGGGTGGTGTCTGGACAGGACTGTCTTTGGATGGTTCCGATCATTCCTCTTGGGGAGAAGCCAGCGGGTTGTCCTGGGGTCTGAGTCTTGCAGCCCTTGGGGGAGATCGCGAGAGGGTTTGGTGTGCGTTGCCACTAATATGCTGATGACACCCAGCTTTACCTATCTTTTTCAACCGACTCAGGTCCTGCCGTCTCAGTACTGTCCCAACGTTTGGAGGCCGTGACGGATTGGTTACGGCAAAGCAGACTGAAACTCAACCCTGATAAGACAGAGGTGATGGCGGTGGGTAGGGCGAGGGAGGGGTCAGCTCCCCTCATAGAGGGGGGTCTGCCTGCCCGTAGTCCAGCAGGTTTGGAATCTGGGAGTGTTATCGGACTCGGATCTCCACCTAGATCGGCATGTGGATATGGTGGCCAAGGCTGCCTTCTGCCAGCTGTATCTGGTCTGGAGGCTGCATCCATATATTTCCAGACCTGACCTGACCACCCTCATCCATGTCTTCCATCACATCGAGGCTGGACTACTGTAACGCACTTTACGTGGGGCTTCCCATGATGCTGGTCTGGAGGCTGCAGCTGGTGCAGAACGTGGCGGCTCGTCTCCTGATGGGGACGAGCCGACGGGAGCATATTACTCCCCTGCTCTGCACTGGCTGCCTATAGCGTACTGAGCCAGATTCAAGGTGTTGGTCTTGGCCGTCTGCTGGGCCTACAAAACTTGGCTGTTCTCCCAGGCTTTCGGGGGTGGGGTAAACATTTGGAGGGGGGGGTGTTTTTAGGGGATTTTAATTTTTGTGCTTGATTGTTATTTTAAATTATTGTTATTTTTGTGTTGTAAGCCACCCCGAGATGCCATGGGCATGAGAGGGTGGCTAAGAAATGCAATTAAATAAAAAACAAAAATAAAAATCCTGCAGCACTGCAACAGGGGACATAAGAGAATCTCTATTGATTCTTTGCTAAATAGATGCTTCTGACTTCCCAGTAACAAGTGGGGGAAGAGATGTTGGGATGGTCACAGCACAGAATGAAGATATTTGGTTGACCTTTCTGCTGGCCAATTGGCATCACAAACAGATCTTATACCACAGTGTCACGTAAGAGAATCCCTGGCATAGGCTCCTCTGCATATACTGTGCAGGCATATAAAATTGGGACCCTATCACATCTTTCTGATATTTGTCAGAGATGATTGTGAAAGTGTGATACACAGTTCTGTCAAATTTCATGTACACTGGCTGGACTACAAAATTGTTACAGTAAGACATACATTTATAGGTTAATTGCTTGTACCACTAGGACCCTTTATCCAATCCTTCTGAAAGGAAGCAGAGATAGTAAATATGGGAAGGGCTATAAACATGCCAAGTTTCATCTACGTTAAATGTGAGGCAAAGAAGTTACAGCTAATCACGTATATGAAAATTTTTGCAATAAATAAATAAATAAATTCAACTGCTTCTAAATTTGGATTCCTTTATTCAATATTTTTGGAATTTGGTACACTTAACACCTTCCATTGGAGGTATATTCACCCCACGTTTCAGCCAAATATAGTGGAACACAAAAACATTACAACCAAAAATGTGTTTTCCATTGAAGCCAAAGGAAAACAAAAAACGAAAATGACAATTTGATATTTATGAAAACGAAAATGGGTCCCTGGTGCACACCGCTACAGAATACATTACAAACTCAAAAATCTTACACACCAAGCTGATAATTGTATACATACTTGTACTTCTGGAAAAAGATGGGCGGTTCAAGGAGTTTGGGCCAGTCTGATTTTCCTTGGAGAATTTCATCTGTTACAGCAAGACCTTTTTTAAAAAAAATCCAACCAACAAAAAAAAAAAAAAAAAAGTCAACACACACAAAACAAAAATTAGAAGTAATTTGATTGCAACAGAATTTTGTAGACATCCTACCAGTTAAGCTCATTAACCGTTACTCAGATCTTGGTTATGATTCTTAGTAACTGAAGGGCAAATGAAGAGGAAGGTATAGCACAGTAGCAAATTTAATGCAACTGATCCAGTTTGGAATACCAATGACTTGCAACTGAGGAATTGTTTTGGACCAGCCTAAGAATGTAAGAGGGTATCAAGATTGAGTGCTGTTTCATCATCCTACCAGAGCAGGCTAGGTCACTGCACTTGCTGTTCTATGTAGTGTACTTCCATTCACAGAAGTAGACTACCGAGCTTATAAAAAGGATTGGAAAAAAAACCAAAAAGAGACTATAGAAACCGATACAAGGACTGAAATGTTTTACCTTGTCTGAACTCCTCTACCATTATCGCTCGAGTTGAAGTAGAGACATTATACGTCGAGTTCTGCTGTGGATAGGCTGGTGTGATTATGGGCATTAGATGGTATCTGTCAGATGGATTTACCTGGGACATAAAAATGGGTGTCTTTAGTGGCTGCTCAAATAATCATTAATTAAATTAATTAAGTAGCTCTGTCCTCCACATACCCTGGGGTCCCATACTGGCAAGTTGAGTGTGCTCTCTTCAGGTTGTTTCAGCAAGACTGGATTTGGCCATTCCCTACGAAAGAAAGACCAGACAATAAGCCATCCTCTGTTTGGATAAACGATTACATGCACGTTTCAGAAAACTTAGGTTTAAGATACCGTAGTAAACGATGAAAAACTAGATTTAAGGCAAAGCTTGGCTATGATTGGGCAGGTTACATCACCAGTTTATATTTCATTAAGAACAAAGACACTTTTGTTTTAAAAAAATGCTTTGATTTCAGGTTGAGCCAGATTGCATTACATTAAAGCCAGGAAGAAGTGTTTCCTCCGGTTTTAGCATTCATGGTGTGTCGGAAAAAGAAGCCAATTGGATAGCTTCAAGGAAAGATTAAACTAGCGCCATAAGCATACCTAGCACTGCACAACAGGTGATCTGTGCCAAGCAAATAGCTACTGGGCCACTGTTGCTCTCTCAGACCAAGATATAGACCCACAGGGAACTAAAGCAGCAAGAGGGAGACGGCAGCTGTGACCTACAAGGTTGGATTCAATTTAATTCCAGAATAAAGCAGAGACCTCAGTGACCTCCTGCTGGTGAGTATAGCAGACACATGGTCAAGTCTTGACCAAGGAATTGCTAAGTGTAATTCTATGGTTTGTGTTACTCAGGTGGTCATACTAGATGGTTTTAACAATCCTTTCTGGCCTTTAAGAGTCTATAATACTTACCATTTTGAAAAAACTAGGAAGAATTTGTGAACTAGCGTAGATGCCAAAGCATTTGGATACAACTGACATGTTCTTGCCACCAACATGGCCCAAGAAACACCACCAAGAAACCCCAGCACATTGGAATAAATCCCACGCCCTAGAATAGATACATTTTAGATTTAGGCTTTATTCTTAGCGTTGGTTTCTTTCAAAGTTTACGATACTCAGACACAATGGATAAAGCGGGTTACAATAGAGACATTTACAAGTGTACACTTAAGTGCTATTATATTCTTATTTGTACTTCATAATTAGAGTTTAAAGTCCATTTCCATTAACCAGTAAAATCATACCCAGGATTCCACAGCTCTGACCGATACCATGGAATCTGAAGTTTTCCCAGAATTTTTACAATTCAAGTTTAGTCCGGTGATTGGAATTTCCTAGGAGCAGGGTTACATCTCTCCTTGGCTATCTTACCCAACAATGTCCAGCAGGATACCATCCATTTGTCCAGAAGATTCCAGAAAACAATGATCATATTGCTAACACCGCAGCCAATATCTCACAAGGTACTTAAGGAAGCATGGAACAATTTAGTTTCCCATCACCAAGACTTAGGAAGTACAAGATTGCATGCCGGAGAGGGATTATATCATTTTGCCCATCTTCTTGATGTTACAAATGCAAAAGTTATGTTTCTAAGTTATGTTTCTACAGCCAATTCTACCTCGAGTCCATGAACCTGACCTTTTAAAAAGCCATTCTCAGTGGTCGATTTCAGCAGAAGTGAACATTTTCAGTCTGCAGGTTTCTATTTCTTGACAAGATGTGCCACATTGTGCAGTGTTGGGTAATCATTTTAAGATTTAAGGCTTCAGTAGAGAAGTTAAGCTCACAGGAGCGTCTTAATGTTATATTGATCTTGTTCTTGCCTTAGTCGACTAGATCATCATAAAGGTGGGAAAAGATTCAGAAAAGAGTTCCCTGCAAGGATTGACTAGCAATGCATTGGAGTATTATCAATGGACTTGTCCATGCCAACCTTGACATTAGAATCAAGCAAAGATGCAGACTTGATGGGTCCACCCACCACCACCACGTTAAGGATTATTTCATTAATTACCAATAATCAAACCCAACAAAAATAGAATGTCACCAAAGGTGGCAACCTTACAGGACCAGAAATAGTCAGACTCAAGCGAACTTTTAGGAGTCACGACATCTGAAGTCTCTTCATGTCAATCAAGAATCTAGACTACTATAGACAGTATAACGCAATGCCAACAACATTTGTCTTGGAGGTCCTTTTTCCTGCTGCACTATTAGATAAGGATTCCAAAATCCATCATGCAGGGAGCCACATGGAAAGTGGAATTTAGTGTGCACAAATTAACAGGGACGGGCGAACAGAACTCGGTTCGGATGTTTGGTTCGAAACCCAAGTTCGGGTTCGATTCAGCCGAGTCCGGTTTGGCCGAACTTGGCCAAACATTCAAAAATAGCGAAAACAAAACCTAGTTTTTGGCCCTGGACAGACGTTTTTCCTGCCTCCGAACTCGTCCGAGCTGTTTGGCCGTTCGAGAGTTCGGTTTGGACGTCCGAACAGACCGAGTTCAGTCCGAACATCTGAACCGTGTTCGCCCATCCGTACAAATCAAGTGCTTTGTACTGTTCATGTATACATATGAGCTTGCTTTATGTTCTTTAAACCCTCAACACTTACCTCGCTCCAAGGACAACTATATGCCTAGAACCATAATTACTTCATATGTTAAAAAAATAATTAAAAAAAATTACTTTGCCTTGTCTGAAGTTCGGTTTCAAATAAACCGAACTTCTGGGCAGAAATTAAGAAGGATCAAGTACTTACGTTTTGCCCACAATTTAACTGCTCTGAGTGTAAGCCTAAAATTCTCCTTGTTTGGCACTAAACGCAGAATTTCATCAGTAACTCTGCAACCTGCAAAAGATGAAGAGTTAAGTTGAATAGCATAGACACCCTGACAACTCAACTGTGGTAAAGTTTTATATAATCTAGAGAGGATCTCACCAACAGAAGTGGGTCCATTAAAAAAAAAAAAAATCATTACTGTCTCCATGTTTTATTTAAGGCATACAACATGGGCCAAGCAATTGTTCTGCACGTTCTGATGCAGACCAACATTTTTGTCATTGTCAACTACTGCAACGCGCTCTACGTGGGGCTTCCCTTGTTCTTGGCTCGGAGGCTGCAGCTGGTGCAGAATGCGGCGGCTCGTCTTCTTACGGGGACGGGTCGCCGGGAGCACATTACACTGGTGCTCCGAGCTCTGCACTGGCTGCCGATAGTGTGCCGGGCCAAGTTCAAGGTCCTGGTGATGATCTATAAAGCCCTACACGGTCTCGGCCCCTCATACCTTAGGGACCGCCTCGCCCTTCGCGACCCAGAGCGGCTCCTGCGGTCTGCCGGGGGTGCCCTCCTGGAGGTCCCCCGTGTTAAACGGGGGGCCACGATGGAGAGGGCATTCTCGGTGGTGGGACCGCGGCTGTGGAACTCCCTTCCGGAGGAAGCTCGCCTGGCCCCAAGCCTTTTAACATTTCGGCGGAACTGTAAGACCTGGCTGTTTGCCCAGGCCTTTGGGAGGGAGGGTGGGGAGGGGGGTGTTTAGTCCCCTACCCATTTGTGTCTGGTTTTTAGTCTAGCCCTGTTCATAGTTATATTTATATTTAATACTTAGTATTTAATATTTTAAATATTTTTTTGATTGTTTTGTATTGATTTTATTGTGTTTTATGGTTTTATTGATGGAAGCCGCCCCGAGCTGCGTTGCAGGAGGGGCGGGGTAGAAATGTGTAAAATAATAATAATAAAAATAATAATATTACTTTTCCCAGCCATTAAGCATAGTTTGCATGTACCAGATAGTTTTTATAGTCCAGACACCAGCTGTAAGCAATTTAAAAAAAAAAAAGTAAAGGGAAGTGTAAAGAGTTTTACTAGAGTTGTCCAACGTCCAGGTATAAATGCATAAAGTTCAGAGAGTTGAGTAGCAAGATTAGGATTTAAGATAGTTTCTAAAAATGGGATGGTCCTTTGTATTTCAAGTTTTGTTTTAAGCTGCACGCAGATATCACTGCTGTAAAGAGGCAGCGTCCTCTGCTAAAGGGTCAAGCTAGCTCACCGTAAACGAAAATTTAAGACAGCACATTAGACAGCACATTCTGGTGAATCAGGTATGCAAGTCCTTCACATATCCAGCTTATAGAACACATTACTTATTAACAGCCTTATTCTGTATAAACTTGTACATAATTTTACAAGTGTACTGACCATTCCATTTTACTAGAGCAGGATAAGCAACTGCAGCTAAAACAATTTTTTTACCATTTAAGCTTCTTATACATCTTATATCCAGACTTCTTAAACGCGAGTCATCTCGAAGATCCAAGTTATCAGAAATGGTCTGTATAGCCAATCTTGCGAACACAAGATCAATCTTAAAAAGAAAATGTTAAAATCTATTCGATTGTGTACTTGCATAACAATAAGCCAGGGCGACACGTTTTAAGTTCCTCTGTCTGGCTAAAGCTGCTTCTTGCTCACAGCAGATATTAACATTTAAAGACAGCTTTTACAGCCACACTCCAGGCAAGCACGGGGAGGTGGGCAGACGGTCACAGCCACCCCACCCCAGTCCGGCAGGGCAGCTGGCTGCTGTCAAGAGTTCCCCCCCACAGCCAGGATGGACTCTGGCGCTGGCCACACGAGCAGGCACCCAGTCCTGCCCCCTCCCACCCCCAGGCTGAGGAGGATCCTGCCCAAGGCCACGAAGTGGCCATAAGCAACAGCACCCACTGCTCAAATCCCAAGGCGTGGTAGCCTTCCCGCAGAGTCTCATGTGGCTGCACCCCTAGATCTCGTACTTCCCTCCCATAGGTGCTCGGGATAAGTATTGCAAGATGCTATTTGTACCCTGGGCTAAATAGATTTCTAGTAAAACCGTCTGGGTTGGAGAGTCTGAAAGATGTCCCCATTAGAAACAGATTGTCATTGTGTAACTTCATACGAATTAACGATTTGTCAGTAGTGCCGATAAAACTAGATTCAGTCAGATGCCAAGGAAAACCAGGCAATATTAATTGGCAAGGGAAGAATTAATCCTTACCTCAATACCATCAAATTCAAACTTGATAACTGGCACGTACGCATCTTCTACTGCCTGAAAAGCAAGAGGAAGTGTGTTAAGCAAGTCTTGAGTTTCACCTTTTTATTATTATTATTATTATTATTAACAAACATTTATATAGCACCAGCAGTGTACCTGGCACTTTACAAAGTAATAAAATAGACAGGGTCCCTGCCCCTAGGGCTTACAATCTGAGAGACAGGAGCTGGGGGAGAGACTTAGGAAGGGGAACAGAGGGAGAGACAAGGGGTCTAACATTCATGAAGATGCGAGGTCTCAAGTGCACGTACTTGGCTTGGTTACGATGAGAATGACAGCAGGCAGGTCCATGTGGCAAGGATAAGGGTAAACCGATCGTAGGTATAGGAATAGTGGCTCAGCAGGATAAAGAGTCAGACAGAGCAGAGCGAAAGAGGTGAGTTTTAAGGAGAGATTTGAAGGTATGAAGGGAGGGGGCAAGGCGGATGTGGACAGGGAGGGAGTTCCAGGCATGGGGGGCAGCAAGTGAGAAGGGACGAAGGCGCTTAGGGGAGCAGGGAAGGCGTGGAAGGGTGAGAGAAGGGACAGAGGAGGAGCGAAGTGCACGGGCTGGAGTATGGAGGGCGATAAGTGCAGAGAGGTAGGGGGGAGCAAGGTTGTGAAGAGCTTTATAGGTGAAGACTAGGAGCTTGTGCAGGATTCGTTCAGGAAGGGGAAGCCAGTGAAGCGAAGAGAGGAGGGGCTGCACATGGTCGAAGCGACTGGCGAGGTAGATGACCCTGGCAGCAGAGTTTTGGACAGAGATGAGGGGAGAAAGGTGAGACCGGGGAAGGCCAGTGAGAAGGAGGTTACAGTAATCGAGGCGAGAGATGACCAGAGCATGAACAAGAGTTTTGGCAGACGAGACAGAGAGAAAAGGGCGAATCTTAGCAATGTTATGGAGGGAGAAGCGACAGGATTTAGCAACAGAGTCAATGTAGGGTTTAAAAGAAAGGGCTGAGTCAAAGATGAAGCCTAGGCTACGGGCTTGGGGGACAGGCAGGATGGTGACTCCATCAATAGTTATTGACAGTGAGGAAGGAGAGCAAGGATGAGGGGGGAAGATAAGGAGTTCACCTCCTGACCTATAACCACGCTGACAAGCGCAGAGACGCACAGAGGGAAAAATACTACTTCACAATGCTGGGTTCAAAGTTAGGTGTTACACTCAAGAAAAGATCCAAGTCTGGTTGTGGAGAGTTCACGAAAAGCCACCAGCTCAATGGCAAACAGTGTTGGGAATTATTCAGAAGACGCTACAGAATGAGATTGCAAATATCATAAAATAATAATAATAAGGGCTTTCCAAACAAGCATCCCCCACCCCCCACAAGGAATCCAGGTGGAAGGGGTGCCGTCACAAATCCCTGCAAGCCACAGGTCAGACGAGGAGCCCTACAGATGGGGTAGGATTCCTGCAGACGCACCCCAGCTACCAAACAGCTGCTTGGGGAGGGGCCAGAGAAGCGGGCTCCTTCGCCCCCCCCCCGCCCCCCCAATGTTTGGCAGTCAGGGTGAGCGTGTTCCTCTGGCTCCCCACCCTCCCAGATCAGCAGCCAGTGTGAGTGCACTCCTCTAGGCCCCAATCCTCAGTCCTCCCCTTCCAGCTGGGCTTTATGGGCCAACCAGATGGGAGGCAGCCCCACTGCCCCAAATTAGCCTGGATGAGAGTAGTCTGGAACAGTAGCCTACCACGTTGTCAACGGCCTTCTCCGAACAACACATCGTGCAGCAAGCTAGGCACCGAGGTGCAAGTGGAGGCCTCTGGGCAGACGGTCAGCTGCATCACAGGCTAATGTGGGGCAATGTCTTGTGTGGCCTTACCCTTAATCATCGAAAAAAAGCTGGTGTTGTCTTTAGCACTGCATCATTATGCCAGTTTCTCAGAACCAGGAACTAACTGCATAGGACTCCTTGCCATGTCAGGGACATGTCAACGCACAAGAAGCAATAACGTGAAAGCCATACTGGTCTGATGATTCTGCACTTACTAGAATTGCAAGATATGAACTAGTTGGCAAAGATTCAGGTTATTTCTATATCTGGCAGCATGTGGAATAGTTTGATTATGCATGGAGAACAGCAAAAAACTGTTGCCCCCCCCCCCCTTGCTTCAAGTTCTTCATAATGGTTTCTATGGAAACATATGCATTTAGAACTGGAGGGTTTAAATGTCTAAACTATTTTAGCGCTGCCGGACTGAACATTCTCTTGATCTATGTCAATTCCGGTGGATGATGACTTAAGAGGGATACTTGGATTCAGAGCAAGGAGTAGTATACTTCTATAGGATACTTACTCTTAAATTTCTGATCCCCTCTTGAAGCTTTAGCTTTTCAAAGAAGGACTGAAAGAAGTCGGATCTTTCTACGTGTCTAGGAGCAACACAGAGAGCATCTATGTCAGCACCTGCAAAACACACACATGTTCAGTAAATATCTTTGAAAGCAACCATTTCAAAAGTAGACACCATTATTAAGAGGCATACCTTTAGTGTGGACTCCAAGCCTATAGGAACCAAACGTGAATATTTTGCCACCAACATTTGACAAAACTGAAGGTGGGAGATTCTAGAAATAGAAGCACAAGTTTAGAAAGGTATGTCTTGGGAACCAAAGTCTAGAAGCCTACAAGCTATGCAACAGCAAGGTAGCTTGCTTAAGCTGGCTTGTCTGGCACTCAGCATTGGAGCTTTTTGATTTCAGTTTAATAAAGTCACAACAATTTAATATTTTATTTGTATGAGGAGGGAGAGATATCATCTCCAACCTCCCAAGTGCAACCTCAATTGCTCAAGGTACGAAAAGCAGCTAGTGGAGTAAAATTCTGATTACTCATTTCCAGAATGCTTTTGATTTCATTGGCTGGATAGTGATTAAAGTCTCTGCACAGTCCTTTGCAGATCCGTTTATACAGAAAAAACCAAAACTGAAACATTACTATAAAGCCAGCACATCCACTGTGGGGAGCAGGGCCTTGATTTATGCTATCGCAGATCTCTCCCAATTAAGCACAACTAGTACAGGAATGTAACTAGCCAACTTGAGAAATATTGCACTGTCAGATTGAAAGCATTCTAGACTTCATATCAAGTCTAGAGTAATTGTTTGTTTAAAATGTTTCCAATAGGCTATTCATAACTTGTATCGCTAAAGCCAGTAGCTACCACCAATTTACAGTGAAACCTTGTTTATAACACGTGTCATTACAGATCAAATTTAGTTACAGCCCGGTGTAAGGCATGGCTCCCAAACAGCATTATAACAAGGTGGCAGTGTTTTTTTTTAAATCACTGAGGGCGCTTTTAGACGAGACAAATTTGCACATGGTTGGTAAAAAATGCGCCTGTTTTCATGCTCGTTTAAACACCTAAACCGTTTTAAATGCGCATTTGCCATGTTCGTGTAAAAGCCCAAACCGTTTTGAATGTGTTTTTTAAATAATGCACATTTTTTAAAACCGGTTTTTGCACCCCCAGATCATCAAAGATGCTCAAAACCGGTTTTAAAAAATGTGCATTATTTAAATGCGCATTTACAAAACCACATTAAAAGTGTCTCGTCTAAAAGCGCCCTCACTGCTACAATGGTTTAAGGATCTAGGTATATTTAAAGGCTTTCATACCTTTTCTTGAATGGCAATTGTTACAGCACTGCCCATTCTGTAGATGGGACATCCCTAGTCTTTAAAACTGAGAAGCCAGCACATAGGATTGTAACTCCGAAGGCAAGAAAATAAGCAGAAGAGAAGTACTTGCTTCTACTGGATTATTAATAAATAATAATAATAATAAATAATCAAAAGAGCTTACCTTACTTTTACTGAGTTCTGAAATCCATTCTTTGACCAAGTTATTCAATTTACCAAGAACAACTAGCCTGTAAGGAGAGTCATCATTAGACTTTGTTTTTTAAAGGTATTCATGAAATATGGTTTCTAATATAGGAATTTATACCTGTGATTTAGTTCCACTTCATCCTCAAACACACCAAATGGCTTCATGGCTTCAATTAACTTCTGTGTGTAGATATAATCTTTTTCCTTAGGAGGAGCCAAGCTAATTGGAGATGTGATTCCATAATGCCTTTGAGGGTGGTTCTCCACCAGAGAATTTCTGTTTAAAGAAAATATTATTAAAAACTGCCCAGAGCACAAGCTGTAAGTAAGAGTTGAATTGAATACAATAATTTTAGGTCTACTTTCCAAGACCGTTTCCAGTATTTGACCCAAAAGTAAGTTAAGACAGATTTAAAAACCAGATTGATCCTGGCTAAAGATAATGAAGCATGTACTCATGTTGAATAAGCAGCAGCAAAACAATCCAGGAATAAATCCAAGAGAAATGCTGCATTAACTGCTCTGAAAGTCTTTACTGTATTTTTAAATGTAAACGTTTCACTAAAGATGTGGATATGCTAATCAAATATAGTTTTCTTCTTTCTCAAGAAGATAAGTAGTGCCATACTGGGACAAACCAATGGTCCATCAAGCCCAGCACGGCAGCGAGCAATCTTGGTTTCTTGGGAAAGTTACCCAACAGGTCACATTGGGGCAATCCATTCCTTGTTGTTCACCACCACCACCACCCCCCGGACTGTCGGAGATTACCTCTCCCAAACCTACTTGGTTAAGAGCCATCAATGGACCCACTCCTAGATTAATGGAGCGTCCCCTCATGCTAGTACTATCTGAGAGGGTAAATAGCTGCCCCATATTTATCAAATCATGAGTGGTGTGGAACAAGTAAACGTCTATCATATCCCCCTCTAAGTCGCCTCTTTTCCAAATGGAAAAGCCCTAACTCATCAAGCCTCTCCACATCCAGAAGCCATTCCATACAGTTACTATTTTTGCGGTTCTTCTCTGTACCTTTTCCGAGATGGGGTGACCAAACTGCACACAATATTCAAGGTGTGGTTGCACCATACGTTTAGAGGCATTATGATATTTTTCGTTTTATTCTCTGCCCTTTTCTGAGTAATTCCTAACATCCCGTTTGCTTTTTTGACTGCTGTCAGACGTTGAGCGGAGGATTTCAATGTACTGTCAACAACTCCAAGATCCTGTTCCTGAGTGGCAACCCCTAATTTAGAACCTAGCATTGTGTACATAAGCTTGGATCTATGTGCATCGCTTTGCACTTGTCAACACTAAATTTCATCTGCATTTAGTTGCCCAGTCTCCCAAGACCTTCCTGCAAATCCTCACAGTCTGGTCAGGTTTAGCTACCTTTAATAACTTTGTGTAATCTGCAAGTTTGATTGCCTTGCTCTTTATAGTCATAAATGATCTGGAAAAGGGAGTAAACACCACCAGTCACAACACTGGTATATTACTTCCAATATATCAAAGAGACATTTGCCAGCTTTATACACTAGGTATACTACTAGGCCATACTTTCTAAACATATTCATAGTTAGCATCCTGCTTTTTATTATTTAAAGAAGTTCAAAAGTGAACGTAAGCCTCTCTTAATGCTTAGCAGAGTGGTTTCCATGACCCCAACTGAGGTAACCTTATTGCTAAATGGGATCGTGACAAGACAGTTGTGACTAACTAAATATCCAAATACTCAATGTTTGGAATTAGAAGGAATTCTTCTCTCAGTAGGAGAAATTTGGGAAATGCCAGTCTAGTGTTCCCTAAAATGCTTGATTTGAATGAAAGAGGTGTAGATTCTTGGAAAGGAAAAAAAATTATAAGTCATCAGTGGCTGCATCCCAAACTACCTGCATGTGGGTTTGGCATGGTTTGGGTGTAGCACAACGCCCCCATAATAGGGGTGTGGGCAGTTTTCCTGCATGTATGTATGCACTGAGCGGCACACACAGGCCATGCGATTGGCCCCACTGTAATTTAAAAGCATCAGCTTTAAATAAAGTCTGACCAAGGACATGAACATAAGAATCATGCTGGCTGAAATTCTGGAGAGAATGACCAGAGGCTTAAAAGTGGTTGCGACCGAGCCTTGATATCGACAGCAAACTTAGATACTTACTTGCCTGAATGGAAATAGTCATGATTATGGCAAAAATATTGTAATTTGTACAATAGGGAGGTTGGCTGCTTTTAAAAGTCTGCCTGCCAGTCGTGCATCAACAGGACAGAGAGCTTAAGAATGGGTCATGAAAGCATGCATCTGTAAAAGAAGCAGTTATGGGTCTTATCCTGATGTTATAAACGCAAAGTAGGAAAACAAACCTGTCTGCACATGCAATCCAGACATGCACACCCCAGATTCCAACCAAGTTATGCTATAGCCACACAACACCCAGACACGTTGCAAGTTATTCTATTACAGGGGTGGCCAAGCGGTAGATCACAAGCTAGTCTGTAGTGGGGAAGGTCATCATGCCTCTCAGAGATCACCTCTGGGGAAGAGAGCAGGACCAGCACCCCAGGGAAGAGAAAGGATGAGAGAGCTCCTCCAGCTGGTGTGGGAAGGTTCTCTCTAAAGGGGAGAGTTCCTCTCTACTCATGAGATGGCCCTGGAGCAGGAGGCATCCACCCAAGGTAGACACCTGGTTCGAGTGGATAATGTGCCGTAAGTCTGGCCAGCCCTGGTTTAAAAGTAGAGCATCCTTCAATGATTTACCCCGAAATGCTCAGAATGGGTGCGTGCATGCGCACATTTCATGGTTCATTGTTCTGGGGTACAAATACAGAAGAGAGTTGCGCCAAACGGTGGTTTCTCTCAGGGAACTGATTTTTATCCCATGATTTCCGTGGAAGTACAGGTATGCAACTGGTCCTGCCACTAAAGCATCCATGGAATTAACCCTACTCACAGAAAGGAAATCAACGAGCATTAGATCGCCTGCAGTGAAGAAAGGTCTATGGGAGTTTGAGCTCTCTTGCGGCTCGAGTGCAAAGATCAGAATGAAGAGGCAGGCTGGGGACCGGTCTCCGGTCCTCACAGCCTGTCACTCTGCCAGAGGAGAGGCAAAGAGTGACCAACCCTCCCACTCAGGATATTACTAGATTATGGATTACTTGTATAGCATCAGCAACGTTGCCTGGCACTGAACAATGAAACCAGTCCCTGCCTCAGGGAACTTACAATATAGTATGGACAAGGGAAGAGAGAGAGGGGAACACAGAGCACCCACGCCTCACCCCCAGGCAGGAAGGTCCACTTCAGAGGCAGCCCCCCAGATGTGCAGGCGGAGCAGCTCAAACCTGGGTCACCTGTCAGAGGCAGGGCTGCTGTCACTCTCCTAGGCGGACGGCCGCCACAGCTCTGTGCTTTGCTGTGGGGTGCCCTGGCCAACCCCACAGCGTTGCAGATGCTGTCGTCCACACCGCTATGGGGTGCAGGAAGGGCACCACACGGGCAGACACAGCAGCTGCTAGGTCATTTAAACCGGACCCAGGCGGGGCTGCAAGGGAGCCGATGTGAGGACAGTAGAAAAAGCATTAGCAAGTAGCCTGTAAAAATGACCCCTAGACTCTGTGGGAATAAGAAACTAGGGAAAACCTGATGAAAGAAGTAGGGGTTTTTTTTTTTGGAGGGATCTGAAGGCCAGGAGAACAGCCAGGCCTAACAAGGGGGAAAATGAGGGCACAATTGTATTGCCCCCACAAATAAAAAAAGAGGTTAGCATCTGCATGAACACCATATGTGTCTCTTTACAAATTAGCCAAGATGGAGACAAAAATAGTTCAAAGCCTCTCTTTTATTGGACCCACCGTTGCTGGTGTAAACGTGCAAGCTTTCGAGACCACCCAGGGTTCTTCCTCAGGTAAGAGGGAGTCGGAACTGAAGATTCGAGAAAAGCACCTTGTGGGTGTATCTAACATAAAGGAAGAGGGGAGAAATAGGGAAGGGGTGTGGTACAACCGTGGGACCCGAGTGAGAGGCAAGGCAAAGAGGGGGGTATAAGAATCCTAAGAAGAGAAGGAGGATGGGGGAAGGGGAGACCAGGGGGGAGAGATGCAATTTAAAAAAGGGCAGAGTGCAAAGGGAGGTTGGGGCAGACTAGGAGAGGCAGGAAGAGGGGAACATAGGGAAAGAGAAAGGGTGTTTTTAAACAAGCAAGGCTGGGAAAAGGGGGGGGGGTTTGTCTGTCTGTCCATCCTGTGGCCACTGTGCTTTGCTCAAACCTTCAGTCCCGATGAGGAAGGCAAAAGCTCGCCCATGCCTACCCTCAACAGCGGAGCCAATAAAAAGAGATGGCCCCAAACTACTTCGTCTCCATCTCTCTCCCTGGAGCCCAGCAGGCCAACCCCCCCCAGACCGTGGATTCCAAATTAGCTTTCCGAGCCCTGGGGGAGGAGGGGAGACGAGCTGCTTATGGGAGGAGCAGCCATCAGGCTGTACTAGGCCCCAAATGGCTGTCAAAGGCCTGGTCGCAGCCCAAGCAGAGGGGGCTGGGGAGCTGCCCCCAAACCGAGGGCTCTAAGGGGAGTGAGCCACCCAGCTCCGGGGACTCAGGGAGCAGGAGGGGGGAAGCAGCCGGAGGGAACAAGAGGGGAGGAATGGGGGTAGGGTTGCCACCTAGGCTCATTTTAAAGGAACATGTATGAAAAATACACGTTGCAGCGCCTAGGGCAGGCCCTGCAACCTGTATTTTTCATAAGTGTTTCTTTAAACTGTGCCTAGGTGGCACCCCGGGGTGGGGTGGGGAAAGCAGAGAGCAGCCCCTCGCCCCCACTTAACCTGAAGGGGACCCGAGAGGAACTACGGGGGGGGGCGCAGTAGGAAGAGCGACCTGCCCCCGGCCTCTCAGTAACGGGGAGGGGAGAGAGAGCAGCCGGCCCGTCCTCACCCGCACGTCTCCTTCATGGCTTCCGCCGCGTAAACTAAATCCGCTCCCGCTCCGCTCGGGATCCAGCGCCAGCCGCCGCCGCCGCGCCCCTCCTATATACAGCAGCAGCGCGACAGCGACTCCTTCCTCCCCCCCGCCAACATGGCGGCGCTTCCTCCGCCGGCCGCCAGCCAGCGTTACCCGGCAGCCTCTGCGCGGGGCGGGGAGTAGGCTCGGCGTTTGTCGCGGGGGGGTGGATGGTTCGCCGCCCCGCGAACTGGGGGGAGGCGCTTCCCATAGACCCTGCCTCACGAACGGGGGGAGAGTCCCTTCGATAGACCCCACCCTGTTTCCTCCTCTGACTAACGGGGGAGACTCTTCCAGTAGGCCCCACCCCGAACCCCCCTCTGAGAAACGGGGGGACACTCCCTCCCATAGACCCCACCCCCCAACTAACTGGGGGACACTCCCATAGACCCCACCCCAAATCCCCCTCTGACAAACTGGGGGACACTGCCTCCCATAGACCCCCCCCAAATCCCCCTCTGACAAATGGGGACACTCCCTCCCATAGACCCCACCCCGAATCCCCCTCTGACAAACGGGGACACTCCCTCCCATAGACCCCACCCCAAATCTCCCTCTGAGAAACTGGGGGACACTCCCTCCCATAGACCCCACCCCAACCACCCTCTGAGAAACTGGGGGACACTCCCTCCCATAGACCCCACCCCAGCCCCCCTCTGACAAACGGGGGGACACTCCCTCCCATAGACCCCACCCCAAACCCCCTCTGACAAACTGGGGGGCATGCCCTCACATAGACCCCCTGCCCCAATTCTCCCCTCAAACTGGGGGGCATGCCCTCACATAGACCCCACCCCAATTCCTAGGGAAGATACCCTCACATAGAGCCTTCCCCAAGCTTGGGGCAGGTGGGGGCTCCGTCCCATAACAGCCTTGATTTGTCTCTTCCCCCAAAGCTGAAGAGACTCCAGCTCCTGTCCCAGCGAATCATCTTTGGGGCTCTCTCACACAGATCCTGCCCTGATTCCCTAGCACCCACTCTTTGGACTCCCTCGCCCAGACTCTGTCCCAGCTATGCTTGCTCTTGGAGGGGGGGTGAACCCTACACAGACTCTGTCCCAATTTCCCCCTGCACTTTCTGGTGGGATTCTCTCATCACCCTGCCCCCAGCCCCTCACTCACAGGGGGAGGAAGGGGTACTCTCCATATCCCCTAGCTCAGTCACTCTCACTGGGGGGAATCTCCCTTACACAGACCCTGCCCCTATTTCCCACCCCAACCCCTCACCTCACAAACTGGGGGAGACTCCCTCACATAGATTCTGCCCCCATTCCTACCCCTCTCTGGGGGATACTCTTCCACAGATGCTGTCCCAGCTACCCTCTTTTCCTCACGAAAAGGCCAAGCTAAAGGAACCAGGCTTGACACCTGAGCCTCACCATTGCTGAGAGGAAAAACACGGTACTTAAAAAAATTATTATTTAACCTTTAAAGCATCATAATAACAAAAAAGGACCCTCCCTCCGGCAGTGATTTGGATTAATTAAATCTAAACCATTCCTGACAGATGCTTATCAAGCCTATTTTTATATACTTCCAAAGGAAGGGACTCCATAACCTCCCTTAGCATCTTCTTCTGTTGCCCTCCCACTCCTGTGTATACGATATGACCAACTAAATCCAGACCCCACTGTTTTAGGAGTTGTGCAAAATACAGAGATAATAATACTTAATCATTTTATTTTTATAGCAACCCACTAGTGGATGGTGCTCGGAGCAGTTTACAACATAAATACATAACACAAAATTCATTTCAAAGTCTGTATAAAATAATTTTAAAGGATACGGTCAAACGGAAGGAAAAAAACATTAAGGGGAACCAGTAGTGGATCTTAAAAGTCTCTGGAGAATAAATAATTTGTAGGTGCTTTTTAGCTGAGGGAGGAGCTAAGGCGAACATCTGGAGAGAGTGAGCTCCGCACTAAGGGGCCTGCTGGCTTAGGTGCGATCCCCAAACAGTGGGAGGTTTCTGAGCGGAGATAACCATCAGTGGGAGGGATGTCTCAAAAACAGCCAGGACCTATCCTGTTCAGGACCTTGAAAACCAATAGGGCAATCTTCAATTCGAATAAGAATAAGCTGCACCAAAGATTGAATCGGCACAATTTGCTGGAAGCGATGTCTCATTTCTAGAACGAGTCTAGCAGTAAAGCTATAATGCTGACCACCTAACCAGGAGTGTATGTGATTGGGAGATATTAAGGGAGATTACAGAGGCTCCTGGAGCAGCAAACTCAATAATAAAGGTTGATTTTAATCACCCTCTTGCTAGCTGTGTAAATGTCACTTCAAGATGTGATGCAGAGGTAAAATTGATCAGCTCCATAAGTGGCTGTTTTTTAGTGGGCTCTCATCTGCTGGAGGTTTTCAAACGGGGGCTAAACAGCCACCTGTTGGGGATGCTGGAGATTCTGATTTCTTGCCGTCAGCAGGGGGTTGGATTAGATGGCCCCTTAGGTTGCTTCAGACTCGTATGATTGTAGTCCTGGAAGCCACAGAAGGAAAGACAGCTTTTGATTTAGTCCTAAACATGGAGCTTTTGAGCCGGTCTGAGAGGGAACCACTTGGTAGCAGAGCCCACAGTTGAATAAAATAAATTCCGTACCCTTTTAGAAGGTGAGCAGATCAACTCTCCGGCAGAGGACACATACAAATTCCCATTCACTTCAATGGGACTCTTCATGCCCTAACTGCTAGCACGCAGGATCTGTCAGGATTGTGCCAAAAAGCCTCACCATGGACTTAGGATGGTTATGGCGGTGATCAGGGGATGAGGATGGTCATCATCAGGGGATGCAGCGTCCGTCTAAGACTTATTTATCTGGTCAGGCATCGGGTGTGTGGAGATAGGGTTTGGGGCTTTGTTTTAACTGGCCTTTATATTTGTACATAGTTTAGATTTTTTTGCATTAATTTTTATACCTGGATAGTTACTTCGTATTAATTACTGTGAGACTTTCTGGAAAGGTGGGCTAGAAAATCAAATAAATACATACTCTGCGGCCACGTTCTTCACCCGTTTAAGTTAATTTGCCTTTAACGATAGAGGATTGTCCTGTGGGTGTGCTTGAACCTCTGATTGCTGGAGTGAATGGCAGCAAGTATGGCCACTCCATAGTTGTCCGGTTTTAATATTTCTCTCCCGAAGTCTCCTGTACTCACCAGTGTCCGATAGGACACTGGGTTAAATGGTCTGTTCCAGTATGGCAGTTCCTCTGTTCTAGGTCTCAGGTTGGTTAGGTTTATGTCTATAACTACTGATTGTACAGTGCCAGGTATACTGGTGGTGCTATATAAATAATAATAATTAATAATAATAATAAAAAATAATGATGTTTTGGACTCTGTCTTCAAGTGTTTATGGGAAAGCCTGCCATTTACATTGCCTTTGAGCTGGAAACTACCAGAGCTCGCATGTGTGCATGCAAAACTATTATTATCCACCCCCAGAATGCTAACAGCACCTTTTGCCGATCAAAATTAAAACTAAAATGATGTTCCATATCTAATTTGCTGTATTTTCCCCATAAATATTTTTTGCATTTCTGTTTATTAAACTATTTTAAATTTATTAATTTAAAAAAACAAAATTTCTTTCAAATATACCATTTCCCCTAAAATAACTACAATAAATTGTAGGGACACAATCCTGCAAGGACTTAATACCACTGTGACTCGGGCTTTGCGACTTGTCCCTTTATGCCTTCCCTCCTACAAAAAAGGTATGTGCTCATAAGTACCATTGACTTATATTTGATTATGCCTTCAAAAATGTTTTCAGAATCAGAACATAGAGTATTCTTATGGATCTGCCCCCCCTGAATGTAACTCCCTGGTAAACCCCAGGTGGAGAAGTCACAGACAACCATATATATGTGATGTTTGTGAACTTTTATGTACTGGACTTTGCAACCAAATAAAGTTCTTCCAGCTATTGGGGAGAAACAGCCTGGTTCCCAAATATCTGAAAGATCGCCATTCCCCTCATGTCCCATCATGACCTCTGAGGTCAGTCAGGTATGATCTGCCCATTAAGTTCACACAACAAGGCATTTTCTGTCGCTGCCCCACAATTATTGAACTCCCTTCTCCTTGGAGATTCATCTAAGCCTGAGCCTGCTCATCTTCCAGAGGCAAAGTAAGACCTTTCTGCTTGGCCGGGCATTTGGCAGGCGGGGATAGGGTTTAAGAAGCTTGTTTTTATTTGTGCATCCGATTTGGGGATTTTATTTGTTTTTGTTCTTGGTTTTTGTATATTGTAACCCGCCCAGAGCCTTTATGGGATTGGTGGGATAAAAAATGTGCATAAATAAATACATATTTCTTTTAATACAACTTTTCTGGATATTTTCTTACCAGATGTAACAGTTATAACATTTGTACATCTGTCACATGTTTATTTTGATGATGTCATACTGAGCAGATATTTCTGCCACCGCATGTTTCTGGCTAGTTACTCAGTAATCTCCTCCCACTAACTGTTTCCCAGATGATGTTCCTTGGTGCAACACACCCAATTGTGGGAGAGAGACACGAGCTCCTGGCTGACAAAGGGCCTCTGGCAGGACTGGGGGGGCAAAGGTTCGTTGCAATGGGAATCCAGTGTTCCGTTCTGCCTTCACAGTCAGACCTTTCCTCCACCTGTATGATGTTACTTCTTCTAATCTGCTGCTCCCATACCTGCTTGACAGGAGACGTGCAGGAACTAGACTGATAGTTTCATTAACTAAACTTAGTTAAAAACGATGTGTCTGTGGTCTCTGCACCATCAGCAGGGCAGAATACATCTCTAGAAATAATAGCATAAGAACATAAAAAGTGCCATACTGAGTCAGACCAATGGCCCATCGAGCCCAGCATCCTGTCTCCAACCGTGGCCGTTCTCGGTCACTTCGGAGAAGTAATAGTAAGAATTTGTAAAAAATGAATTGTGAAGGCTCAAGCCTGCCCTAGAAGCCACGCTCCCTATCTGAGCTTGTCAGATCAGGGAACTGAACCCTAGTCTCTGACTAGCACCTCCAGCCACTTGACCACCCTGCCTCTCTACAGCTGAATATAAAATAGGAGTTTTTGAAATTTAATCTATGATATGACCAGGGCGGGGCAGGAAAATCATGGTGGTAGTGGGTCAGGCAAAGAGAGCCAGCATGGGTGTAATGGATAAGGTGCTGGATTTGGGCCTGGGAAGTCAGGGTTCAAATACTGCATTCACCAGGAACTCACTGGGTGGCCTTGGGCAAGTCACAACCTCCCAGCCTCAGTTCCCCATCTGTAAAATGGGAATGTGTGTGTGTCTGTCCTTGAGTTCCCCTTGTTCACCTTAGAGTATAAGTCCACTGGGCAGGGACCTGTCTTTGAAAATCAGTGATTGTAAAGTGCTGCATACGCCTAGTAGTGCTATCGAAATTATTATTAATAATAGTAGTAAAGAACTTGAGCGTCATTTTCAACCCCACACTGTCAATGAAAATCTGGGCGTCAGACGTGGTTCAGAAATACTTTTTTCAGCTATACAATTTGCGTAAGTTACATCCTTATTTATCCCAGGCTGACCTTGCCACAGTCACCCATGCCCTGGTGACTATGAGGCTTGATTTTTGTAATTCCCTCTCCTACGGGCTACCGGCAGTGCTTATCCATCGCTTGCAGCAACACGGCAGCATGACTGCTTACTGGTTTGGGCAGCCATGATCACATCATGACCAAGGTGGCGGTTAGAGCAACGGTGGCGTCACTCACGTACTGAAGTGGACCAGTTGCGGCATAGAGTCTGGTTACGTACCTATGCCGTAGCGGTGTGGACAGCAAAGAAGGTTTTCCTTGCTGCCCGCGCTGCGTCCACTAAGTCCCGCCCGGCTGAGTTATTCCAGGTGGTGAGGGGGCTGGTCAGTCCGGCCTCCCTCCGCCTGGACGTGGAACCATCAAATGCTCGCTGTGATTTGTTTGTGGACTTTTTTGCGGATAAAATCGCTCAAATTCACCACGGTTTTGATGTGGTTTTTCTAGCAGAGAACGGGTCTGAGGCAGTGGAGTCCTGTTTTGTGGGATGAGTTTTGGACGGTGTCACCCTCAGATGCGGGGGATGCTCTTGGGACTGTTTGAGGCACCAATTCTGAATTTGATCCATGGCCGTCCTGGCTGGTTAAGGCTAGCCGGGAGACATTGGGGCCGTTGCTGGTGGGGATAGTCAACACCTCCCTTTGGGAGGGCAGTGTATTTATTTTCTAGGCGCTTTTAGGATCCACTGCCGGTTTCCTCAGTGAATTCTCTCCTCCCCTTTTCCTTCCCCTATTTTAAAGTCTTTTATTATTGTTTTAAATTGTTTTATATTGTTTATATTTTATACTTGTGTAATGTGAAGCACCCCGAGTGGCATGTAAGGCAGGGGGGCTGCTATATTATTAATGAAAGCCAAATAAACCATCCAGTTTTTGTCTGGCTTTTGTTTCCAACCCGAAATGACCAATATCGGCCTTTTCCTGATCTGTCACAGTTCAGAGTGCACCCTCGTAGTGGGAATATTTCTTGGGGCTGAGCATTCCCTTGAATTTAATAGCCAGGTTTGAACCCTGGCAAGCCTCCCTCCCTGCCCAATTAAGCCCTGACAAGAACATAAGAAGCTACATGCTAGCCACATTTTGCAACAAGAACTGTGAGTGGCCGGCCTTCTCTTTCCATCTCCCCCTCCCACGGTTGGAGGAGGGGGCGGGGCCAGTGCTCTAGAGGGTGGGGGACTTCAGGCCCAGAGTGGCCAAAGGCAGCCGGTGGCCCGGCCGTGGGAGAGATTTCCCCCCAAACAACAAACTGACCTACAGCAGCGGCGGCAGAAGCAGCAGGGCCAGGCGCCAACAAGAACTGTGAGTGACCGGCCCCCTCTTTCCATCTCCCCCTCCAAAGGCAGCTGGTGGCCCGGCTGCGCCGCAGGCGCACACTGCAGGCAGCAAACCTAAGAGCCGCATGCAAGGGCCCTTGGGCATAGCCCTTGCAGGGTCAGGGGTGGGAGGCGGGTAACTGCGGTGGGGGGGGGGCGGGCTTTTTTAAGATATGGGGGATATTATTTTATCTAAAGATGGGGAGATATGGGCTGGGGAAGATAGGGAAAGTGTAGTGGGTAGGGAAAGGGTGTGTGTGTTAGTGTTTGGGATGCCCCTCTGTGGCAGAGGGGGGTTGGGGGTAGGTTGGTGGAGGGGGTGTGTGTGGATGGTAGGGCTTTCTCCTCAGTGAGAGAGGGAGAGAGAGGCCAAGGGGTGTGGGAGACCCTCCGGTGGCAAAGGAGGGTCAAGAGGTGGGGGGGAATTGTTTTGGGGGGGGCAAGCTATGTGTCCTGGTGAGACAGGAAGGCATAGCCCAAAGGGGTGGGAGGGCTGCGATATTATGGATTCCCTGTGAGAGGTGGAGCCCTAGGGGATGGTGGGTGAGGAGGAGGGAGCGATATGTTGGGGGGAAGAGAAGGGGGAGGGAGGATTCTCCCTCGCACCCTGGGTGGGACAGCCAGGTTATACACATCTAGATGTGTATAAGAGACAGGGTGAGGTGGGATAGGTGCCTGGTGCACGTCCCGTTTACCCCTCCACCAGCAGGTGAAACTTGGTCAGGGGACCCTCAACCCGGTTTTGGTGCTGATAAAAGAGAGATAGGTGACAAATAAGGCAACAACGGTCCAGGAGGTAATCCTGGACCATGCCGTCGATCTCGCGTGTATCACGGAGACCTGGCTGGACAATGAATCATGGCCAGTTCTGGCTGATCTTGTTCCAGTCGGGTATTCCGTGCAACCCCAGCTGCGGCTGGAGGGACGGGGCGGTGTAGCTATGGTTTTTAGAGAGGGGTGGTCTGCGAGGAGGTATCCAGTGTGACCCATGGTAGGTATTGAGGGTCTTCATCTTGTGTTTGATTTGGCAGGGGACAGTTTGGATGTGCTACTGGTATACCGTGTACTTACCAATCCAGTAGCCTCCCTGCAGGCTGTGTCGGAGGCTGTGTCGGAAGTGGTGTTGTGGTCCCCGAGGATGATAGTCCTCAGGGACCTCAACATTCACGCTGACACAGTCCTCTGTGGAGCCGAGCTTGAGTTCCTGGCCACCATGGCCTGTCCCAGAGAGTCAACGACCTGACACATGTTGGAGGACATACCTTAGACCTCATGTTTTGCACTGGCCTTGAGGTGGGCGGTCCGTTAATGTAGGAGATTACCACTGTGCCCTTGTCATGGACGGACCATTACCTCCTACAGACCTCCCTTCTAGCACATGTCTGCCTCCAGAAGGGTGCGGAACCTGTTAGGATGGTCCGCCTCCGGAGCTGCTGGACCCAGTGCGGTTCCTAGGTGCTCTGGGGGAGTTACCCTCTGACCTAGATGACAGTCACATCGATGACCTTGTCAAGCTGTGGAACACCTTGCTGACGGAGGCCAGCAATCAAACGGCTCCCAGCCGTCCATTGCCTAGGCGGAGGCTCCGCAGACTTCCCTGGTTCTCCGAGCAGCTACGGATGCTGAAGCAGGTAGGGCGACGGTTGGAGCAATGGTGGCGTTCTCGGGTTGAAGCTGACAGATTGCGGTATAGAGCTAGTTTACGAGCCTATGCCGTGGCTATGCGGGCAGCTAAGAGGGAATTTTCTGCTACCCTCATAGCATCCACTAAATCCCGTCCAGCAGAGCTGTTCTGGTTTGTGCGGGGGCTTGTCAGTCCGACCTCCCTCAACCCTGGAGTTGAGTCATCAACTGCCTGCTGTTGTTTTGATTTAAAATCCAGTAATTTCCCTCCCAAGCACGATTCCCCAATCGGGATCTTAGTCACCCCCACACCACAAATTAGACATTTTTAATTGGGTACAACACTATTTTATTATCCTGCTCACACAATCAGGTACAGCATGAACCCAATGCAACAGTTCTTAGATAGATCCTAGCCTGGCCTGCCTAGCACATAAAATATGTTTCTTACGTGTCCTGCAGATCACAGTGGCGAGCGTTGGTTTGGAGAGGTTGATACAGGTGGGGGCCCGGGGGTCCGTACCCGGGAAAGGTGCCCCTTGTTGAGTTGCAGAACTCCCTATGGAGGAGCTCCAGAAAGGGTCATCAGCCCACGGACACCAAGTTAGATGCCAAGCGCTGAGACAAGGACCTGGAGTATTGCTTGGCTTTTTATACTGTTCTGGGTGGGGACATGTTGTCAAAATACTGAGTGCAGGGTTCGACTGACCTTTCAGGCAGGAGGTGTATCAGCATATTTGGGAACAAAGCCTTTTGTAATCTTTTGATGGTTTGGGGCTTACCCAGTTGATATGCTTATTTATTTTCCCCCAATCTATTTCCAGAGCATTCAGACCCCAACCCTCCAGTCCGGGCCAAACCTTCTGTAATTTAGATTGGGGTATTACTCATGCCCCTCCTGGCATCTCCAAGGCTACTTTTCTCGTTGACACCCAGTCACTCTGCATCAAAGTACTAAAAAGGCCCCTTTGTCTGGTTAGGTGTTGCCGCCTATCTCCTGTTTTGCAGTACTTATAGCTTTGTTTATAGCAACATTCCTTTCTCCTCTCCTTTGTGCATGGCTCTCAACTTCGTATCACTGTGACCTGAGGATTTTGGTTTGAGGTTTAGCTGGCTAGTAGGTTCTTTAGCTTGTACCCATCATGCTCTATAATATGAACCAGTGTTTTTCCCACTTGGGCTAACATATATTCAATACTATTTATATTTAATCTACTAATGCTACAAACAGGTGTTATATAGTTACTAAAGTCATCTAAACGCAGGTTTACAATCATGTGATATGGGGAGAATACAATCAAAATGCAGCACAAGTCAGTGTACACAGTTACTAAGATAAAAACAGGTTTACATGGCCAGGTGAGATTACATGATTATTTTGCAGAGAAAATCGCTCATATTCACCAAGATCTCGATGTCGCACTTAATACAGTGGAGGAGGGAGAGGTTGCAGAAGCCCCACCTTGTCCGATTTTGTGGGATCAGTTTCAGTCGGTGACACCCACTGATGTGGTGGGGGTGCTTGGGGCTGTTCGAGGCACTTCTTGTGAAGTAGATCCGTGCCCGTCCTGGCTGATTAAGACCTGCCGGGAGACAATGGGGCCATTGCTGACTGGGGTGGTCAATGCCTCCCTGCGGGAGGGCAGAGTGCTGACCTGCCTTGAGGCGGTGGTATGGCCTCTGCTCAAGAAATCATTGCTTGACGCTGACTTCCCTGCCAGCTATCGGCCTGTCTCTAACCTTCCTTTTTTAGGGAAGGTTATTGAATGGGTAGTGGCTCAGCAGCTCCAAGGGCATCTCGACCGCACCAGTTATCTGGATCCCTTGCAGTCTGTCTTCCATCCGGGGCATGGCACTGAGACAGCATTGGTGGCTTTGGTCGATGATCTGTGCCGTGAAAAGAACACAGGTTGGTCGACCCTTTTGGTCCTATTAGATTTGTCGGATGCATTTGATACCGTTGACCACGAGATGTTGGTGACGCGCCTGCAGGACAGTGCCAGGGGGTGGGGGGGAACCATTCTCAAATGGTTCTGCTCATTCCTGACCGGGAAAACTCAGCGGGTGGTGCTCGGTGATCATTTTTCATCTCACCGAGACCTCATGTGTGAGGACCCGCAGGGTTCTGTATTGTCCCCTCTCCTGTTCAACGTGTACATGCAGCCGCTCGGCGAGGTGATCAGGAGGTACGGGCTGAGGTGTCATCAGTATGAGGATGACACCCAACTGTACCTCTCATTTTCAACCGATCTAGGCCCAGCTGTCTCAGTGCTTACTCGGTGTCTGGCAGCTGTGGGGGACTGGATGAGGCTAATTGACTGTGACTGAATCCTGACAAGATGGAGGTGATGTTAGTGGGTAAGTCGATGGAGATGGTGACCCCCTCGGTTGAGGGGGTGTGCCCTCCACTGACTTCCCAGGTGCGGAACCTGGGGGTGCTCCTCGATGCGCAGTTCCGCCTGGATTTCCAGGTGGAGGCTGTGGCGAGGAGTGTCTTCCGCCAGTTACACCTGGTGCGGCGGCTTTGGCTGCTGATTTCGGTTCTGGATCTGGCCACGATCATCCATGCTCTTATCACCTCTCGGTTTGACTACTGTAACGCGCTCTACGTGGGGCTACCTATGGTGATGGCTCGGAAGCTGCAGCTGGTGCAGAATGTGGCGGCCCAGCTGCTGGTGGGGCTGGGCCGCCGAGATCATATTACACCAGTGCTCCGATCTCTGCACTGGCTGCCAATAGTCTTCTGGGCCCGATTCAAAGTGTTGGTTTTGACCTATAAAGCCTTTCATGGTCTGGGCCCTGCCTGTTTGCGAGAGCGCCTCACTCCCTGGGTTCTGGACTGGTCCCTGTGGTCATCTGGGGGTGCCCTGTTGGAGGTTTCCCTGGGCACCACATGGGATAGGGCGTTCTCGGTGGCTGCGCCGCGCCTGTGGAACTCCCGGTGGAGGCCCGTCTGGCCCCAGACCTCCCAGGTTTCCATAGGAATTGTAAGACCTGGCTGTTCCATCAGGTGTTTGGCGAGGGAGAGGGTGGATGGGATGGTGGGGTTTATGGGTCTTTTTCTCTCCATTTTTATTGTTGTTTTTATTGAACGTTTTATATATATTATTGTATTTTATTGATTGATTTGTTTGCTGCCCCAGGCCGCCTGGCAGGAGGGGCGGGGTATAATTTAAAAAAATAAATAAAATAAATAAAATTTTGTTCATGACCACGACTTTTCACATACCAAACCATTAAGCATGTGTGTTTGCACACAGACGTAACAACCAAATGGCTGTTTAAAACTACAAGTAGTAAGCGTTACATCTGGTAACACCCACAGATGTTGGCTCTGGGTATTATTTGGGTAGGAATAATCAAGAAAGGGACTTCTATTGCCACTCTGTTGCATGCACACACTGTAAACTATGGTGCGCGACTTAAGGTTGCCCTCTCCCAAGCTTTCAGTCATCTTGATGGAACCTTTTTAAGTTTCAATTTTTTTAAATGACTTGCACTTGAATTTTGACGTATTACAAAGCTTTTATCACTAACAAATAAAAACAACAAAGGACAGAGTTAAAGGAACACGTGAGGTATGGTGTAAACTTAATTTGTAATTTTTTGGTTAAATCTAAGGTTAATTGGTTACGAACTTGTTTATATCCCACTTTGAAATGAAGTTTCTCTCCCCCCCCCCCGGGCGCCAGTGGAAATACATTCATGAAGTTGAGACGTCAGAGGCATATGCTTAGTTTATTATTATTATTATTATTATTATTATTAACAAACATTTATATAGCGCCAGCAGTGTACCTGGCACTTTACAAAGTAATAAAATAGACACGGTCCCTGCCCCTAGGGCTTACAATCTGAGAGACAGGAGCTGGGGGA
>QEPC01013355.1:2424144-2441219 GCA_003113815.1 Sphenodon punctatus | reverse complement strand
CCCCCCCCCCATCACCTTGCCTGTTTACAAACACCCAAGAAAGGGGAGACCAGGGAGAGAAGAACATAGGGGGAGAGAGAGAAACATTCTCACAGTTGAGAAGATGCAGATGCCCGTGCTTAGCTTAGTTAGAGAGGGTTGAAGCTCCTGAATGATAGCACAGTAGAAGGAGTATCAGGGAGCAATCTGGGGGGATGAAGAGTTGGGGGGAAGAGGTAAGTTTTTAGGAGGGATTTAAAGTTCAGGAGCATGTACTCCTCATTTTTCAGGAGACGTACATCTCTCCCTACTCCTGAATAACGTTGGTTTAGTGCTGTTGATGTGAACAGTTCAGAAGTAAAAACGATTTAAGGTGCAACTGCATCGAAGTATTATTTGTTCGTTGGAACCAGCCCTTAGAACTCGAGAGCGAAGACGTTCTAGAAGTTCTATGTTGATTTGTCACGAAGGATGATCAAAACCTACAAACATTCCTCCTACCCCCCTGTCTTTTTTCTCCTGGTGCTGAGGAACCATAGGAATAGTCAGCTGATATTTTTAATTCCAGAAAAAGAAATCTTAATAGGAGATATTGTGTGTGACACCATGACTTGTCTTGCAACGCCCTGCCCTTCGTTGTCCGTTTCATTATAGTTCAGACATGACCAAGAGTCTAGTTTTTCGTATTAAAGCCAAACACTAATGCCTCTGCTACGGTATCTTTTATCATGTCTAGTAGTCTTCTTTGTCATGAATTCATTAGTTCCCTGCGGAGATCATATATAATTCTGATTGCTGCTTGCAGAGAACCTTTAAAGGCAGGAATAGATACTTATAATTATTGAAATACCTACAATTGTGTGTGAGAATGGGGAGACTCTTTCACGTCCATCAGCCTCATGCTAAGTCCGTCCCCCCCCGGTATTCATGTTTACTGTGTTTTCCCCATTTCCACCAATGGGGAAAATGTAGTGAGCATGGGCCCCTGCTCATAACATAACTAAGTATGGTTTTTTTGTTTTTGTGGGAATCTTGCAAAGAATCAAGTGATGCCACACTTGGTTGATTGATAATTCAACGTGCCTGGTGTTGAACTGTCCTGATTAGAGACAATTCCCTGCCCTGAGGGGCTTACAGTCTAGAGTAGACAATACGAGGGGCATGTTGTAGGGTGTGGAACAGGGATACATCCATGAAGCTGAGACGCTGCAGGTGCACAGTTATTTATTTAATTAAAAATTTTTTACCCCGCTCCTCCTGCTAGGCAGTCCAGGGCGGCTAACAAAATCAGTTAATAAATACAGTAAAATATATAAAAACATTAAATAACAAATACAACTCTAAAATGGGGAGAACAAAGTCCAAAACACCCATTCCCACCCTCACCCCTCTCCCTCGCCAAACACCTGACGGAACAGCCAGGTCTTACAATTTCTACGGAACCCCGGGAGGTCTGGGGCCAGATAGGCCCCCACCGGGAGGGAGTTCCAAAGGCGCGGCATGGCCACCGAGAACGCCCTGTCCTGCATGGCGCCCCGGGAAACCCGAGGGATCTCCAACAGGGCGCCCCCAGATGACCGCAGGGGCCGGTCCAGAGCCCGGGGAATGAGGCAATCTTGCAAATAGGCAGGGCCCAGACTGTGTAAGGCTTTATAGGTCAAAACCAACACTTTGATTCGGGCCTGGAAGACTATTGGCAGCCAGTGCAGAGATCGGAGTACTGGTGTAATGTGCTCTCGGCGGCTCAGCCCCACCAGGAGCCGGACCGCAGCTTCCGAGCCGTCACCATAGGTAGCCCCACGTAGAGTGCGTTACAGTAGTCTAACCAAGAGGTGATAAAAGCGTGGATGATTGTGGCCAGATACGGAACTGAAACCAGCGGCTGAAGCTGCCGCACCAGATGTAACTGGCGGAAGGCACTCCTCGCGGATCCAGGCGGAGCTGCGCATTGAGGAGCACCCCCAGGTTCCGCACCTGGGAAGTCAGTGGAGGGCACACCCCCTCAAACGAGGGGGTTGCCATCTCCACTGACTTTCCCACTAACATCACCTCCGTCTTGTCAGGATTCAGTCGCAGTCGATTAGCCTCATCCAGTCCCCGACAGCTGCCAGACACCGAGACAGCCGGGCCTGGGTCAGTTGAAAATGAGAGGTACAATTGGGTGTCATCAGCATACTGGTGACACCTCATCCCGTACCCCCTGGTTACCTCGCCGAGCGGCTGCATGTACACGTTGAACCAGGAGAGGGGACAGAACAGAACCCTGCGGGACCCCACACTAAAGATCTCGGTGAGATGAAAAATGATCACCGAGCACCACCCGTTGAGTTCTCCCAGTCAGGAATGAGCAGAACCATTTGAGAACGATCCCACCCACCCCCACACTGTCCCGCAGGCGCGTCACCAACATCTCATGGTCAACGGTATCAAATGCAGCCGACAGATCTAATAGGACCAAAAGGGTCGACCGACCATTATCCTTTTCATGGCGCAGATCATCGACCAAAACCACCAATGCTGTCTCAGTGCCATGCCCCGGACGGAAGCCAGACTGTGAGGGATCTAGATAACCGGTGCGGTCAAGATGCCTTTGGAGCTGTTGAGCCACTACCCGTTCAATAACCTTCCCTAAACAGGGAAGGTTAGAGACAGGCCGTAGTTGGCGGGGGAGTCAGCGTCAAGCAACGGTTTCTTGAGCAGAGTTACAAGGGAGGAGGGCGACCCTGAGGAATGGGATGGTCTAAGAGGAAGCATAAATGAGCAATCTAAGGCAGTGAGGAGTTAGGGAAGGCCTGATGGAAGAGGTAGGTTTTTAGGAGGGATCTGAAAGTCACAAGAGAGGGGGAAAGAGTGAATGCATTCAGGGAAGGTGTTCCAGGAAAACAGGGCATAAGCTACGTTGGAATGGGCCGTGTTGCAAGAAATGGACTTCGTCCCTCCCCGTCACCATCCTCTCCCTCTCCTCCTTCCTCCCTGCAGCGCCTCTCCCTTCCTCCGCTTGCTGCACTTGAACTCTGGAGGCTGCGCTGCCTGCGTTGTGCTGCTGGCACTGGTGCTTGTTCCATCCCGTGTCACTCGCTGGGTGCGTCCCACACGCGCTGCATGCTGTAGGCGCTTCAGCTTCTGCTCAGCTCGGTCTCCGCCAGGCTGTGTGGCAACAGAACAGGATTTGTGCCCCCCTTCCAGCTCGGGACCAGGGACAAATGTCCCTCCTGTCCCCATGACAGCTACGGCCCCGAGCATGGAAGAAGAGGCTAGGTTGGAATGGGCCCAACCTAGAGACGAAGACAGTTTACGAACGCTGAGGCGGGCGAGGGTGGTAATGGGTGGGAAACAAGTGCAGAAATTTAGGGAGGAGTAAGACCATGAAGAGCCTTGAAGGTGAAGACTGGGCTTGATCACTGACTGCCCTAGTAGAACTAAAGACGAGGAATGCTTGAATACTTGGTGAAAAGTGTTTGTGCAGTGAGTGGGTGGGATACCAGGGCTCTGTACTCTTAGCCTCCTTGTGTACTTTAGCTCATCTACCCTGAGGATGCTATCAGCCAGCTCCTTAGCAGATGTAAATTGGCCTAACTCCACTGAAGGAAATGGAGCTCCGCTAGATTACACTCGCTGAACATTTATCCATGGCTTGAAGGAAACTGGTGGAACAAAAAACCCCAAACCTATAGTTCATAATCGTCTCATAAATGTAAAACCTGACTAAGTCACTAATAATATGTTTTAAAGGCTCCCTGTATAAAAATGTGCATATGCAGTTACTGAACCAGACTCAAGCATATTGCAGTACGATCAGGAATATCAGAACTGCAGGCATGCAGGTAGTCCCCGAGTCTGCTCTATGCTCTGGGTGAGGAAAGAACAGGGCTGATGGTAGAATTTGTAGGGCCAAGGGCAAAGATAAAACGGGGTGGTGGGGAGCTCCACAGGGCCCTCAAAGCTATTATGTTTGGAGCCTGGCTGCTGAGTGGGAGCCCCACCACCCTGTCCTGGTGAAAACGGGCTGCTGAGGGGCCTCCAGAAGTAGAGATAATAGCAGGGCCTGGGGTAGTTGCCCCTGCGTAAGGCCGTCCCTGGAAAGGAAGGAAAAACCTATGAGGAAAGGTTGAAGGAACTGGGAATGTTTAGCTTGGAAAAAAGATTAAAGGGTGAGGGCGGGACGGCGGCACGATTTGCAATTTCAAGTGGTGCCCATTTGTCGTCTCTGGTCACTGAGGATTGAACTCGAGGCAATGGGCTTAAATTAAAGGAGAAAAGATTTAGGTGAAACATTAGGAAGAACTTTCTTGCTGCCAGGACAGTTGGACAGTGGCATAATTTGCTAAGGGAGGTTGCAGAGACCCCATCCCTGGATGCCTTTAAAAATAGGTTAGATGGGCATCTGTCAGGCATGGTGTAGGTAGTGTGGCTCCTATTTAATGACAGAGGACTGGACTTAGGTGACTGGTCACTGTCAATAGTTGTGGGGGTACATAAGTGGCGGCCAAGTGGAGGGTTCTATAGGGTTTTTGAAAATCTGGGGAGGGGACACCCCCCTCCCGTTCCCCTCCACAAGTCAGGATTCAGGATTTTATTGATGGCAAAGCTTTTGCTATCGCCCCTTCTTTTATACAAATACAAATATACATAAAATATATATTCAAAACAACATGAATTTATCACAAAATCAACCAGATCAATACCTTAGAATTTAAAATATTGGAAAATGGCTCAACTGAGGTGCATGCTTTATATAACACATTTAGGATTTTGCACCTCCATCCACAAGGGGATACCTGTCCCTCCACAAGTCACCTATGACTGGACTAGTTGGGTTCCTCCCAACCGTATGATTCTGCGATTCTGAAATTCATTTAAAAATAAGACAAGGTTAAATAAGACGGAGCTACAATGACATGAGGAGTTTGGTGAATGGGGTGGGGGCACAGATGTTAGCAAAATAAGATGATGTGGTTATTTAGGATTGTGTGCAAGTCCTCAAGTCTCATTATGTACACACGTGTACATGGACACAGAGGATCTTTCACCAGGAGGAAAGGTAAGCAAAGAGGGCTTGTCTATAGACTTAATTAGTTAATATGGATTACTGTAATTAATATATATTAAGTCCCCTCTTTCCTCAAGTTTATCTTAACCCTGTTTGAAGCACAGTTAAGTTTAATTTAGCAAAGATACTCTTAATCCATAATATGAATGACCATAAGGGGGGAGGGGGGGTTAATCCATGCTAAGACGTCTGTATTAAATTCAAACCTCTAGTTCATACAGATTAAGCATAATCGTCCGAAATAAATACTTGCAGCAGCTCGAATATTTAAGAAATTGTGCTTGTGAATTCAAATTGAAATTTGCATCATGTTTTCCAATTTCATAACAACATTTCAGTTACAAGTAAAAGACCCCCAAGAGCCAGAATGATATCAACTTCCCCATCTTAATCTAAGCAGGTTACCTTTAATCGGATGTCCTGGTTCTAACAGAGTTGTAGAGAGTGTTTTTAGATGGATGGGCTGCTCCAGTGGTGGCTGCTTCACTCCCGGGTGGCCTGTCTGTCACCCCACCAGATGTGCAGGTGCAGCAGGAACAGGATAGCTCTGCTGTTGGCGCCCCAGAACATCCTGAAGTGTCACCAGTGGAGCCGGCAGGCCAAGCCCAGGGCACCAACCAGAAGCGGGGCAGCGGTCCATCTAATGCCTAGGCCCACGCTGCTGCTCCACTTCCAGGCAACACCACAGCATTGTGGACACTCTAACCTGCAACTCTAGGGTGTGTGTGTGGGCGGGCCAGGGAACCTGCCAGGTCTGTCTGATCTGGACTCGAGCGGGTCCGGGAGTGGGCGGATGTGGGAGTGCACCCCTGGAGCAACTGGGGGTGGGCAGCCCCACATCTGCCTGAAAACACCCATAGAGACCCGGAGCTGGAAGGGACCTCAAGAGTTGGGGTAGTCCAGCCCCCTGCACCCCCCCAAGACCTGCCACACCTCAGCTGTCTGCACAGAAAAATCCATCCAATAAGAAACAGAAACTATTAATCTGCCCATAGTAGTTGAGTGCTGCAAAAGAAAGCAAGGGGGGTGAGATATAAATTTTATATAAATAAATAAAGTCTTGGGAAAGTGCCATGCATGCACAGAACAGCTGCAGTGGCTATTTGTGCATGCACAGAGCTTTTTTAGCATTTTGAAATTTTCACGAGATTCTCAAAACCTCAGACGTTTTGGACAGGCGCAAAATGATGGTCGGTCAGCTGTGCATGCGCAGAATAGCCGCCATGGTCATTTTTGCGCATGCACAGAGTGCATCTGAGATTTTCTTTTTTTAAAGGTTTTTATTTAATGTAATAATTTACAATACAATAGCTGTGTTTACTTTTACAAACAAAATGCCGTCCCAGACAACAGCTGGGATAAATTCCTCCCCGCTACAACCACGCGTGGGAGTTAACTATAACAAATGGTCAATGCTCCATCTAAATCCAATCTTGTACATGTCACTGTCTTGACAGACACCCTTCATATGTAAAAGTCAAAAAGGTTTGCTCTTTCGTCCGGTGAGTACGGTGTTTCTTGTATTACCCGTACCTGAGATTTTCAAGACTCTCATGAGAGTCTCAAAAATCTCTGAGAGATCCCATGAGATCTCGCTGGGTGCTGTGAGAATCTTGCACGTTCTCGTGGGAATGCGCACAATTCTCTTTTAGCCCTTGAAAATAGTGCCTCTATTCTCAGGCCCGGTATTGGAGAAAGTTTGCTATTTTTGCCTACGCAGCTATTAATATTGTTTGACACCCCTGTTTCCTCGGTTCTCCCCATTATTTGTCTGAATGACCTGCCTAAGGATTTTCACAGGTTGCCCCCATAGTGTATACAGCAGAATTCCCCTTCATCAGTTCTTCCTCTTAACTACATTCAAAGCCCTTTTGCTCTTGAATTATTTTACATGGTAATACGGTGGGTATTGAATTGTTTTTACCGTGCCCTCTATGACCTTTGGATTCCTTAATCAAATCCCATCTAAATCTTCCCCATTGTAAGCTAAATAGCCTTAGCTTTTGCAAACTATTGCCACTTTTAACCCCTCTTGCTTTAGTAAATCTCCAACTTCAGTCTGCAAATGTGCTGCTTGCAGAAAGGAAACGGGTAGGTTTTTTAAAAAATCCACCTTCTCTTTTCTCCTGTACCAGTCCCTATAGAGCAGAGGTGTGCACCAGGGACCCATGGTGTTTTTTGTTTTGTTTTCGTTATTTAAATCTTTGGTTTTCGTTTTTATAAATATCAAAATGTCATTTTCGTTTTCATTTTCCATTGGTTTTAATGGAAAACACATTTGTGGCTGTAACATTTTTGTTCTTCATTATATTTGAACTAAACATTGGGGGGTGGGGGGGTTGTACCTCCAATGGAAGGCATTACATATACCAAATTCCAGCAAGATTGGATAAAGGAATCTGATTTTATAAGCAGTTGAATTATGCTATTTTGCAAAAATGTGCATCTGCATTCCTGGCTGTAACATCTGTGCCTCCCATCTAATGTGGATGAAACTTGACAGGTTTATACCCTTCCCCATGTTTACTATCTATGCAAACTTTCAGAAGGATTGGGATAAAGGGTCTTGCTGGTATAAGCAATTAACTTATAAATCTATGTCTGACTCTAGCATCTTAATAGTCTAACTCCGGTGTACATGAAATTTGGCAGGACTGTATTCACACTTTCAGGATCATCTCTGCCAAATATCAGAAAGATGTGATAAAGGGTTCCAGAGAATGAGCCGATGCCAGGGATTCTCTTACGTGTCACTGCGGTATCAGATCAGTTTGTGATGCCAATTGGCCAGCAGAAATGTCAACCAAATATCCTCATTCTGTGCTGTGACCATCCCAATGTTTCTCCCCTACTTGTTACTGGGAAGCATCTGTTTAGGAAAGAGCTGATAGAGATTCTCTTATGTTCTCTGTCACAGTGCTGCAGGATGTGATTGTGATGATAATTGGCCGGCCTGGATGTGTAGACCATGTCTCCTGATTGCTGGGATGCTATCCCGAAAGTCCCAGTTATGTCCCTTCTATGCCCACCTCAGGGCTGCCCCCTATGCCCGCCTTGAAACCACCACTGATTGGTCCTGTAAAACTGGAAGCATGCAGGAATTGGCCAGTGAATGAGTCTGTTGGGTTGCTCCCCATCCTCCCTCCCACAGCCTCCCTCCCCCTGCCATGGCAGGTGCTTGCCTTTGACTGGCACTGCATGTGCTGCCATTTATCTGAATAATGGTCTTCAAAGGGACAGCTTCAATTGCTTATAAAATTGCTTTATCAAATTGTCCTATAATTTGGCAGAGATGACAGAGAAGGTGTGGGATAAATTTCTGCCAAATGTCTTTTAAACAGGATGGAATATAAAAATGTTACAGCTGGAAATGTATTTTCAAGTTAATAGTTTATAACATCAGGACACTTTATCCAAACTTTCTGAAATTTGGCAGGATTGGTACACTAGTGGAGCGACATAATCTTTCCAGGTTTCATGTAAATTGGATGGAAGATAAAAAAAAGGTGTAGCCAGGAATGTGTATGAAGCTTTTCTTAAACTCACAACATTCAATTGCTTCTAAAATCGGTCCCCTTTATCCAATCATTTCAAAATTTGGTACACATAGTGCCCTCTGTCGGGGGTACAATCTCCCCAAGTTTCATCAGAATTGAATAAGAAAAAGAAGGTATAGGTGGAAATAGGTTTTTCAGTGTTTTCCCATTTCAAAACCAAAAATTCTCTTTTGTTTTCATTATTATTATTTGTCGTTTTTGTTATTACAAATGAAATTATTATTAGGGGGCGGGATTGAGGGGATTGTTGAATTAAAGGTTCGTGAGATATGTGACAATGTGGTGTTATATATTGTAGCACGTATTTTGGAAAAGAAATAAAAAAATAAACAAAACCAGTCCCTAAACTCTATCCCCTCCTGCTAAAGGCCTGGCCAGATAAATAGGTCTTATGTTGCCTCTGGATCATGCTTGGACTTTGGTGAACCTCCAGGGAAAGGGAGTTCCAAAAAGCTGCAGAGCAGCCCTTGCCGTACAGACTTGGTGTGGCAATGGAATTTGTGAAAGGACACCCCTGGTAGACCTTAGGGGTCACAATGGAGCATAGCTCGCATCCGCCCCTTTCTCTCTATCTTCTCGGCCAAAATCCTTGTTCATGCCATGGTTATCTCTCGCCTCGATTACTACAACCTCCTCCTTTCTGGCCTCCCTCGCTCTCACCTCTCCCCCCTTATCGCAATCCAAAATTCCGCTGCCAAGGTCATTCACTCTGCCCGTCGCTTCGACCATGTGCAGCCTCTCCTTTTCTCTCTTCACTGGCTCCCCCTTCCTGAACGTATTCTCTTTAAACTCCTGGTTTTCACGTTCAAATCACGCCACAACCAAGTTCCCCCTTACCTCTCAGACCTAATCTCCCTAAGCACTCCTGCACTTGCTTTCCGCTCTTCCTCTGTTCCCTCCCTCACTCTCCCTCGTTTCTCCTGCTCACCTAACCGCCTTCGACCCTTCTCCCTCCCTGCCCACATCCGCCTTGCCTCCTCCCTTCGCTCCTTCAAATCCCTCCTCAAGTCCCACCTTTTCCTTGCTGCCTTTCCCAATGCCTGCTAGTTTTTCCCCTTACTCTTACTGTCGGCCCTCCTCTGCTGACTGCTGCTACCAACCTCTTTGTAACCAAGCCAAGAACACGCACCTGAGACTTTGCATCCGCTTGAATGTTTGTTTGTCTTCTCCCCTGTCTCTCCCACTGTCCCCTCTCCCTGTCTCCCCCTCCTTGTCTTTTAGATTGTAAGCCACAGGCAGGGACCGCGTCTATTTCTATGTTCTGTACAGCGCCAGGCCACACGACTGGCGCTATATAAATGTTTATAAGAAGAAGAAGAAGAGGAGGAGGGAGCCCTTTAGATATGTAGAACCCAAGCCATCTGTGTCTTTATATGTAAGTATATTCTTAGAGGCTTTGCTCGCTCCCCTGTAACAAAGTTAAGTGTGTGCACCTACAACTTCTCAGCCGCATGGATGTATGTATCCCTGTTTCTCCTGATGTTCACCTCGCCCTTGTCTCCCCCTCCTTTGTCTCTTAAATTGTAAGCCCCTTGGGGTAGGGACCTGTCTATAGCTATTGATTGTGCAGCGCCAGGTACACTGCCGGTGCTATATAAATAAGGACGGATTCACCCAAATACTTAAAGTTAAGCATGTTCTTAAGTGTTCTCCTCAAGCAGGTCAGTGGTTTGAGCTCTGAGTCTGCTCTTGCAGTGCCCATCTCAGCTGGGAGGGTCTGTAGGTTAGCCCCACAGTGCAGCAATGCCTGCTTATTTGGAGCAAAGGTGGCCCTGTAGAACTGGAAGACCTGGGCTGAAATTGTACCTCAGCCATGGATTTATTGGGTGGCTGGGCAAGTCGTTCTTGCTCAGACTTGTTTTCCATCTGCACAATCCAATGAATCATGTTGATCTACCTGCCTCACAGGAAGGAATAAGATGATAACTGTGAAGCGCTTTGCATACGTAAAGCACCATATAAAGCAGGGATGGGGAACCTCAGGCCCGGGGCTCAAATGCGGCCCTCAACAAGTTTTTATGTGGCCCCTTTCCAGTGCCTGGATCTGACCCCTGGATCCATTCTCTACCCCCAAGCACTGAAAAACTGGGCTCATGAAATGGAGCGAAGAGGGGAGCATCCACAAAGGTAGGGGACAGATCCATGATCTGGACCCGCCTTTTCTTGAATAAACCCATTAAGCACCCACGCCTGCGACCTCTATGTGGCCCTCGGAGCTCATACTAATATTTAGTGTGGCCCCTAAGACAGAAAAGTTTCCCCACCCCTGATATAAAGCATTGCTAGCGTTCACCACAAGCAACGTCTTCGTCTGGCAATTCTCCTGGCAAGCGGGGAACTGGGTAAGGAAATCAGTAAAAGAGAAACAAAGGAATCAATGGAAGGAGAGTTAATACCAGGAGGGCCCGTGACCCAGGCCCCCGCAGTCGGAGTGGACCCCGCAGGGAGGCCAGTTCTGTAAGCTTCAGGACCAGCACTCCTGGGGCTATGGGATAGGCTGCTTTTGCGAGGTCCTCTCCCTGCCCGCAACTCTCAGCCCCCAGGGTGGTTGCTTCCTACAGGGCCCTGCCTCCCTCTCCGCTCACTTCTTACTAGATCCCTGAATCCCCTCTCTTCCCCTGCCAGAGACGTGCATGTGAAGAGGGGAGAGAAAGCTTGTGTATGCACAAGGCTGAGCATGCATGTGTGTGTGTGTGTGTGTGTGTGTGTGTGTGTGAGAGAGAGAGAAAACTTATAGGATACGTCTTTGTTTTTGTAGGCGAACACCAGACTGCCACTTTTGAAAGGGCTGGGGCTACGGCACCCTCCGTAGCCCCACCACTTTCCCAAGAGGCCAGGGCCAGGTGGGACCCGCATTTTATTTTTGCCCTGGCTCCCGCAAATTCTAAGGAAGACCCGAGTTAATATAATTTATTCCCACATTTAAGGTTCCTTAAAACTGCTAGAGCCAGAAGCGGGTAGAGCCTGGAATAGGCCGGGGGAGTGGGGAAGTGGCTGCACCAACAGAAGCTGCAGAGGTGCGCCTGGCTCCCCATCCCGCTGTCCTCCAGGAAGCGCTTCCTTCCTTCCGCCTGGAAGTCCTGGCAAGAGCCGTAGGGGCACCGTGCCTTAGCCCGACTCCGGGAGTGGAGGGCAGAAGTGCACCTGCCCCATCTGCTGAGGAAGGGCCAAGTGGAGACTGGTTACGGTGCTGCTATGGCTGCTGGAACAGCTACTTGTGCGGGGCACGCTCTGGCCCGTGCCCCTCCTGGGACTGGCTCCCCCACCTGAACCTGGGGATTATTTGTGGGGCCCTTTCCCCTCTGGGGCAGCCCCAGCCGAAGGCCTGCCTGGTCTGTCCCAGCCTACGGTCAGGCCTGGCTAGAACAGTCGAGAATCATCCTCGGCATATTTGAGAATCCGGTCTTAAGCGTCCACTTTACCGCTTGGGCAGGCATCTCTCTGCGATGCTGTAGGGCCTAGGGCAGGGGTAGGGAACCGCAGGCCCAGGGGCCAAATATGTCCCACAGCAAGTTTTGATGTGGTTCCTTTCCAGTCCCTGGATCTAGTTCCTGGATCCAGCCTAATCTGTGTCCGGTGGCACATTTAAAAGGGCAGCCAGATGTTGGCCTGGGGTGTAGCCCGGGTCATGGCGGCACTTAACCCGGGCTGTCGTTGGGACCATCCCCGAGGAACAGCTTGGGTTAAGCGCTGCTGTGGCCCGTGCAGAGGGTGCCGGACCAGGGAAAAGAGGATTGTCACGTGCGGTGACCTGCTTTCACTGACCCTGGTCCATTTCTGTGGTGGTTCTGGGCAGCCATGCCAGCCTCCTAGGGCTACCCTGGCCACCTGTCAGGGAAGAGGCAAGCCGCTCCTGGCAGAACGAGGGCGTCTGCATGTCACCCATCCCTGGCCCACTCTGGGAAGGACTGAAGTGTGGCGGCGCCCCATGCCTGTCATGTATGAAAGCACCCTAAGTAGGGAAAAACTGAGCTCAGAGTAAGGGAGCAGAGAGAAGGGCATGCACACAAGGATGGGGGACAAATCCATGGCACAGGCCCATGATCTGAACCCTCCTTTTCATGAGTGCACTCTTTATACCCCACCACTCACAACTTCTAAGTGGCCCTTGTACTAATTTCTGAAGTCCCCACCCCCTCCCCCCCGGAAGGAAAGCTTTCCCCACCCCTGGTTTGCGGTATCCTGCCTCAAAGCCGGGGGGTTGGACTAGATGGCCTTTGAGTTCCCTTCCAGCTCTACAGTACTCTGATTTACGTAACTCATTGCATCCCGATTGCACGTGTCAGTCACATTTGGTTTGTTCTGCTTGGCTCCGAACCACGCATTCCCTGGTAAATAATTTATATTTGCGGTTATTAAAAAAAAAGAAAAGAATCACATTCAATCTAAAAGCTTCCCCCTTAATATACTTGCCATCTGTGATAACGTAATAAAAAGGGAGGTGTTCATTTTACAGTGTGGGCTCCCGTACATTGCTTTCAGATGTACTGCATTATTGTTTTTCGAGTAATCTCTTTTCTGATTCAGTTGGAATTTGTCAGTAGATAAGGTTTCCATCTTTGAAGCGCTCTGTTTTCCTGGAGGAGTTCTTGTTTAATCGATGAGAACTAGATATGGTAGCATCTCCTGGGATGGCTCGATTCACTCTTCAAAGGGAAGTCTCTAACAGCTTGGCACTTAGCTATTTTATGCAGTAATATTTCATGCTTTTTAGATATTTAGGGAATGGCATTAATTAATTTGTGCAAGGTTGCTTTTAATTATGTTCTCCTCTGGCAAGCTTTGGGGATGTTTTACGATGGCGGCGAGGCTGGGGACAGGTACAAGATCAAAAAGTCACACTTCAGCACTTTGCTTTTCTCCATCCTCGTCTGTCTTTACTACATACCCTGAGAAAACAACCAGCATTGGCAGGAATTAAAAAGAACTGCACTGTTAAATTGGTAGAAACTCCAATGAAAGGCAGATTTGGCCACCACATGGGGAGAGGCAGGTGCCATTGTGAGAGAGCAGAAAACTACAGTGTGCTGAACGTTGGAGCTGAGACCAATCGACCATTTTAAATCCGCAAACAAAATTTGGATCCTCGTTTTCAGAAATGAAATGATTTGGTTTTTCATGATGATTTAATTATTTATATAATGCCAGCAGTGTTCCCAGTGCTGCTCAGTCATGGTTAGTGACAGGTCTCTGGCCTGAGAGAATTGAGACTCTAGGAAGAGCAAGTCATTGACAAGGGTACAAATAATGGAGAGAGGCAGTAATTCAGCCTTTTATTATTTGTTACTTTGTGTTGTTTTTTTCCTGCATTACATCACACAGAAAACCCAGTTGGATTCACAGTTAAAAACCCTGCCAAGTGCTTACTGCTGAAAACAAGGGCTGTTTTTACACAGATACTAAATCTGAAATGATGTGTCTCAACCCAGGTTTAAATGCCTGTGTAAAAACCTAATCCTCATTTACAATATTTGGATTAAGGCTGAACCCCGTTTTATTTAATCCTAATTTTTGAAGGATTTATTTAGTCCAGGCTTAAATAAACCCAGTTTAACATCAGTGTAAACTGTAAATCCAAATTGAGCATAGACATTAATAGAGAGAGCAAACATCCTCTTTGCCCAGAAACATCTCTATGGTTGTCAGTGCTTTCTGGGGCTCTGGCCAGGAAATCAGCATTTTGATTTCTCTTCCCCCAAACCCGGTGCATAGATTAGCGGTGGGATCATTCAAAGAGATCTCTAAAGGGGAACAAAAATCATAGTGGAATAAGGCGATGGGATTCAACAGCTCAACAGCAAAACACCATGGGATTTTTCAGTCATCCGTGTTAGTTTAAACCCGTATTAACCATGTACACTGTGATCCTGGATGTAGGATTATTCCAAGTTGTAAATGTCTGCGTAAACCGGAACCCAGGATTAAGAATCCGAGATGCTAAATAGTAAATACGGGGTAGTGTCCATGTAAAAACAGTGTCACTGGATTTGGGGTTCCCTTCTCTTGAAGCTGTCCCCCAACTGTCCACTAGACCAGCCACAACCTCGTTGCCTGTATCCACAAGGGTTCCCAAGTGGTCAGAAAACTATCACCGCGATCGGGGAGATTTTTGTGGTCCATGACCCCAGAAAACGGTCCCGTTTATATTCCAGCCCAGCCGTAGTGCAGAGTGCCGCCTCAAACCTGTGGCTTGAAAGGGTTCACAGTAAAGTTAACTTTTCAAGAAAGGTTCATCTAGGTGTTAACCTAGAAGGAATGCTCCCCCTTTAAGAACCCCAGAGGGCAGAAATAACCACACAAGCATGCTAGGCTTGGTTATAAAAGATATATTGACTACAAATTAAGGCTATTAATCAAAGAGTGCAAGTCCAAAATCAAGTATAGCAAGATAATGCCTACTAATACACTGTGATTCCCTATCTGTCCCCTTACCCTAAGGTTCAGTCCAGATAAGTCCAGTTCATCTCGGCCTGGCATCGAGACTGGATGCAGTTCTTAGAGGCAGTTTGGAAAGTTCTCAGCTCATATTGCTCATCCTTCCCTGTTCATATTGCTCAGCCTCTCCTGGCTGTGTCTTCCTCACTGGCAAATGGAGACGACTTCTTGAATCTTCCTCTCCACCAGGGCGTAGGCCTCCCTCCCCTGGCTATTTCTATTGTCATTTTAAGTACATGTCCTTGGTTTGCTGGTACCACCTAGTTCTGTTACCTTGGAAACAGATCACTTACTTTGCTTGACAATAGTTTTTGTTACTCCTGTCCCCACCTACCGGACTGGTTATCCCAGGTGAGGGCTCACAATCTGGCTTTTATGTATATTACAGTTAGCTGTAACTTCTATCTGAGTTACAATATCCTTCTGCTCCATCCATTAATATATCATAACTTTCTCTGTTAACCTATGGTCCCCATGACAAACAGCCAGAGCCTTGGCTTAAACTAATGTTTCCCCAGACTTCATGGATTTTATATTCAAGTTAGATTTAGATCTATTAGGTATAGTTTACTTAGAAATTAGTATATCTGAATCAGGGAGCTAAACCATGGTCTAGCTTACCACCACATTGCTCTCAAAGGCTCATGACTTTCAACATAGTTTTTTACCATCACTTTGTGTCAAACCCTGAGTTTTATGCAAAACTGTTGGAAGAGGAATTAAATAGCACAGGGATTAACCATGATGGAAAGGGAACTTCTGTCTAGCATCTTCGGTAACTTGAATTTATGGCCCCGTCATCATAGGCCATTTTAAAATGGACCGCGGTGTGTGGGGGGATGGGTGTGCGGCTGCGGTTGGTGTCCGCCTGTTCCCACGGGTGTACACCCACCTCCACCCATGGAACATAGGGCATTGGAGCCCATTGCTCCGTGTGTGGGTGATGGATGAAGCGCGGGAGCGCACACGCATCCCCACCCATCCCCCGCGGCATTCACACAGGCGCCTCCACCCATCTCCATGCAGTGAAACTGCGTGGAGATGGGTAGGGGCGTCTCGTGTAAAAAGGACCATAGCCTGGCAGTCGGCATTTTTGCTCGCACCATATTTGTAAGCCACCCTGAACTGCCTGAGGCAGGAGATTAAATCTTTTAATAAATAAAAATAAATAAATATCTTCAAAGCCAATGCGGTGGATGTCTTGGGGTCTGTGCGAGCCACCAGTTGTGAACTTGATCTGTGCCCGTCCTGGCTGGTGAAAGCCTCCAGGGAGACGTTGGGGACGGTGCTGGCAATGGTGGTTAATGCGTCCCTGCAGCAGGGGAGGCTGTCGCCTAGCTTCAAGGAGGCGGTGGTGCGCCCCCTGCTGAAGAAACCATTGTTGGATGTGGACGCACTCTCCAGCTACCGACCTGTCTCTAACCTTCCCTTTTTAGGGAAGGTTATTGAGCGGGCAGCGGCGAACCAGCTCCAGGCGCATCTAGATAGCATTGGTTTCCTGGACCCTTTTCAATCTGGGTTCCGCCCTGGCTATGGCACCGAGACGGCCTTGGTGGCCTTGGTTGATGATCTCCGCTGGGAGATGGATGCAGGATGTTTGACATTTCTCATCCTGCTAGATCTCTCGGCTGCTTTTGACACCGTGGACCATGGGCTGCTGTTGAGACGGCTGGGGGGTCTGGATGGGACTGTTCTTGAATGGTTCCGCTCATTCCTCTCGGGGAGAAGCCAGCGGGTGGTGTTGGGAGCGGAAACATCTTGCCCTGCACTTTATCCTGCAACGTTCCGCAGGGTTCTATTCTGTCTCCATTGTTATTTAATGTATATATGCAGCCCTTGGGGGAGGTCGTGAGAGGGTTCGGGGTGCGATGTCACCAATGTGCTGATGATACTCAGCTGTATTTCTCTTTTTCAGCTGACCCAGACCCTGCTATCTCGGTGCTATCCCAGTGTCTGGAGGCCGTGGCGGAGTGGATGTGGCAGAGCAGACTGAAGCTCAACCCCGATAAGATGGAGGTGATGGTGGTGGGGAGAGCGAGGGAGGTGTCAGCCCT
>QEPC01013355.1:2356173-2417736 GCA_003113815.1 Sphenodon punctatus | reverse complement strand
AGCTCTACTCTCCAGCACCAAAGGGCCCTCTCTCAGTCTTTTCCCTGAATCAGCCTGCGTGCTTCCAGGATTTGGCCAGTCACAGGACACGTAAGATATCTTTATCTGGGGACTATCTGTATGATACTGTGTGTGCACTAGTATAATCCTGCCAAGAATAGAAAACCAAGGTGTGCCGTTCCAATAAAGTTTTGTTTTGTACCACATTGGAGTGGTGTTTTATGACGATCTCGATCCCAATAATTAATTAGTAACACCAGGGGTGCCTTCTTGGAGGTCCCCCGTGTTAAGCGGGGGCCGCAATGGAGAGGGCATTTTTGGTGGCCGGGCCGCGCCTTTGGATTTCCCTCCTGGAGGAAGCTCGCCTGGCCCCAAGCCTTTTAACATTCCGGCGAATGTGCAAGACCTGGCTGTTCGCCCAGGCCTAGGGGGGAGAGGGGTTAGGTTTTTTTTAATCTCCATCCACCCTTATTTAATGTATTATTTGTTTTACTGCTCCCTAGCCGTGTTTGAATTGTTCTGGTTTTATGAGCATTTTATAATATTTTTCATGATTGTATTTTATATTTTGAGATTGTTAGCTGCCCCGAGCTGGTTTCAGGAGGGGCGGGATACAAATTGTTAAAATAAATAAATAAAATAAATTAAAAAATAAAGGTTGCTCTGAAATCCACAAAGATATTCTTTTCTTTCTTTTAAATCGGCTACCTGTTAGTTTCATGGAGTGTCCCCTAGTTTTAGTGTCTGCTGTTTGAGAGGGTAAATAACCATTCCCAATGCATTCCACACCACTCATGAGTTTTAAACTTCTGTCATATCTCTAAAGGATATTCGGAAATCCATTTATTCTCATATTTTGATTAGAGTATTTTGGTTATTTGAGTCACTTCAGTAGTTTAGTGGAACTTCCTCCTGGTGGAGCTTTGTCTGTCCCCGGATCTTTCCTCCTTCTGAAGACAACGCAAGACCTGACTGTTTGGCTGGGCATTTGGAGAGGGAGAGGGAGGGAGTGGGTGAGTGTGGGTAGGAGAATGAGGCTGGGATTTATTTTTTCTTTTGGGGATACCTTTTTGTTGTTTTATGAATGCTGATTTTATTAATATTATGCTTGGCGTACGTTTGATTGTATTTTATCTCTTTTATGAACATTGTAAGCCGCCCCGAGCCGTCATCAGGCAGGAGGGGCGGGGATATAAACTGTAAAATAAATAAATAAATAAAATTAAATAAACCTACCTCCCAGGGTTGTATGTTGTGCGGATTAAGAGTTGAGTGAGTTAGTTAGTTTTAGTTAATAAGTTAAAGAATTGTAAGCCACCCTGTTTGTTATTTAAGATAAACAAATCTTAAATAACAGAAATAACTGCAGTGGAATACCCAACCCTAAATAACTGAAGTGGATATTAGGTTGGGGAAAGTGGGAACCAAATAGCAGCTCGTCTCCGCTTCATCAGACTTGATTCAAAGCAGACCAGATCATTGGATACTATATTCGCCCTAGATACTCATTTCAGCTCTAATTCTAAACCAATGTAAATGGCTTGGACCAGAAAATCTCAGTCATCTAAACCGCTATTTAGATGTTTGCTTCCATAGACTGCAAAACTGGCTCCAACTCTGGTGTTGCAGACAGAGCTGGCCTTAGAATTTGTGGGACCCAGGGCAACGATAAAATGTGGCAGCCCTTGTGCCGCACCATGGCCCTGCCTCCTTGGGGGCACCATTTGTGAAGCCCTAGAGGCGGTCAGATTTTGGGTCCCACTGGGAGTGAGTGGGAGCCCTTCACCCAGCTTTGGTGCAAATGGGGGCCACTGTGAGGTCCCTGGAAGTAGAGAACATTGTGGGGCTCAGGGTGGTCATCCTGGGTTGCCCAGCCCTGTGGTAAGACTGGTGGGCTTGATAATGACAGGTGCCCAGGTCAATATGATTCTCTGTAGTATCTTCTGCATTATGAGCACATTATTTACATCAATAAGGTTCACTGTGCTCTGCTCACCTTGGTGGGACCGGCTGCAAGTTGATCCCCTATTCCCCCCATCACTCCCCTCCTGGTTTTAGTTTGGTTTTTGAATGGTATATGCTTAGGTGGGGTAGATTCTAAGTGTGCCATTCAAGTGAACTAACTGTTCAGGCGGGGGGAGGTGGTAGGTTGTATTTTGATTCCCTGGCATTATTAGTTTGCTACCGGTTACTACTTGGTTGTTTGTTAAAATGTTTTTTTACATAATTCTCATATTATGAGCATATTTAATTACATCCACGATGCTGACTTTCCCTGCTGATTTGGTGGGGTAGTTAATAAACCTTCCTAGTTTTAGTTATGTTTTAAGTTGTATATTTTTTATATTAGTGATTCTATTTATCCGCTGGGGCAGATTGTAAATTGATTTGAGATACCGTTTTTCTGGCACTATTAACCTGCTATTATTAGCTTGCTATTATTATTAGTTAGTATAATACTCTTGATTACAGTGAAATGTATTGATGTACAATACATGTTTGTAAACCTTGCATGTTTATATTTTGATTTGTTTTTTGGCCCTAACTAACTAACTAACTAACTAACTAACTAACTAACTAACTAACTAAAACTGGTAAGGCCGGCCCTGGTTGTACATTTCTACTGTTGTGAATATTTCCTACTTGCCAGTAGATAAACCTCAAATTTCCCGAGAAAACAGTGTTGCCTAGAAAATATAAGTTACTGCCTGGATGATCTTAAGAATTTCTAAAGTACCATAAGCTGAGTCTAATTTCAGTAAAGCAGAGGTCACTCGCAATAAAGGGCTTTCTAGACACCCATTCACCGTATTGCTGGGAAACCCTAAAAATGTCTAATCTTTGACAAAGAATGAGAACAGACTTCTCTGAATTTGCAGCAAATCCCAGAGCTGATAGTAAATGCTGAACACACGGAATATGAAAAGCAAGGATCTCTTTGGAACTTGCTGCCAATAAAATATTCTTGAAGTCAAAGAGTAATCTCATCTCTAAGCTTCTTAATAATGAAAAGAGTGGTCAGAGAAGCATGGCGGCAAATGTCCTTGGAGCTATAGAAAGGCTAAAATGATTTAAATTAATTTTCTAAATCTTCTATCATCAAATGATTATTATCGCCAAATACGATCCCATTTTATGGCACTGGAAACAAAACTAAGAATAAATGTTAGCTGTATTTGTGAAGGAAAGGGCAAAACCTCTAACAATATTAGATGAAGGAAGAGAAACTGATGCAAACAGGTCTGGCTTGCAAAGGAAGACAAAGAAAATTCAGAAATAAGAGAGGATCCTCAGCTGGAAGCCATGAAAGCATAGTTGGTTTGGTTTCAGGGTTGGATCCAGGAGTGTAGGGGCATCATTAGAGCTGAAGTGGGTATCTGACTTGGTACCCGCCGGCAATATCTGCATTTTTGGGTACCATTTCAAATGTCCGAATCGGTACCCGAATGCTGCTTTAGTACCTGAAATACCAACAACCGGTATACTAAAATTACCCCCAAATTTCCTAAAAACCAAGTCAAAATTGGGACAAAATGGGTCTACCGGTTGTCAGTATTTCAGTACAGTGATTTGTCAGTATATCGGTACTTTGGGTACCCAAACGAAAACCAGTACCCAAAAAGTACCCAAAAGTACCCAAAATATTTGGTTCAGTTCAGGTACTGGAAATTCGACAGGTAAACCCATTTTTACGGGTTCTCATTTCAGCTCTAGGCCTCGTGCATGTTGGTGGTGGAGGGCCCCTTGTAGAATAGGGATGTTTGATGAACACACGCTGATGCGCCATTAGAAAATGGAAAGTGTTGTATGCTTGAGATACCACTCTGAAAAAGGTAATTTAGCTTATATGTTTGGGTTTTTGTTTTTAAAAAAAATATTATTATGATGTAATAATATAATATGAATGAATGACTACTATAATATAATGTTATATACTTGGCACTGTGCAATCATTAATTAGAGACCGGTCAGAGCAGAGACCCTTGGTGAAACCCAGGAGTGCTTAACTTGGCTAAAAGAGCCAGTGGGGGATTCCCCTTTTTAGAGTGAATCCTTTCTCCCTCTTGGTAGCTGTGCCTTTCAGACTAGGGAGGCATTATTATTATTATTATTAATAACAAACATTTATATAGCGCCAGCAGTGTACCTGGCACTTTACAAAGTAATAAAACAGACACGGTCCCTGCCCCTAGGGCTTACAATCTGAGAGACAGGAGCTGGGGGAGAGACTTAGGAAGGGGAACAGAGGGAGAGACAAGGGGTCTAACATTCATGAAGATGCGAGGTCTCAAGTGCACGTACTTGGCTTGGTTACGATGAGAATGACAGCAGGCAGGTCCATGTGGCAAGGATAAGGGTAAACCGATCGTAGGTATAGGAATAGTGGCTCAGCAGGATAAAGAGTCAGACAGAGCAGAGCGAAAGAGGTGAGTTTTAAGGAGAGATTTGAAGGTATGAAGGGAGGGGGCAAGGCGGATGTGGACAGGGAGGGAGTTCCAGGCATGGGGGGCAGCAAGTGAGAAGGGACGAAGGCGCTTAGGGGAGCAGGGAACGCGTGGAAGGGACAGAGGAGGAGCGAAGTGCACGGGGTGGAGTATGGAGGGAGATAAGCACAGAGAGGTAGGGGGGAGCAAGGTCTAGGGAGGAGAAAAAAGATAGAAATGTAGGGAGAGACAGGGATGCATTTATGAAGTTGAGAAGTTGCAGGTGCATGTGCTTAGCTTAGTTATTGGAAGAAGGAAACCCTGAATGCTAGGACAGTAGAGGAGGAATCAGTGAGCAGTGTGTGGAGGTGAGGAGCCAGGGAAAGCCTGAAGGAAGGGGTAGCTTTTAGGAGGGATTTGAAGGTTGGAAGGGAAGGTGTAGTGTGAATGCATTCAGGCAGGGAGTTCCAGGTGTAGGAGCAGCCTTGAAAAAGAGACAAAGCTATTTCCAGAAGTGGAGGACTCTGGGACTGTTTGGATTGTAGCTATGTTTGCTTATTCTGGGTTGAGATTAACAACAGAATCAACTTTTTTCTATCTGAGAAAATCACACTGGGAGCTCATCATGTAATTTGAAATATGCTAGATTATAAATGGAGACTGAAAAAGTTTGAAAAATTAGACTTAAACAGAACATTAGTTGTAGCTAAAAGGTTGGTCCTTCAGAAATGGAAAATAAAAAAATGCTGAACAGTAGAAGACTGGTGCGTCCACATGGTGGAGTTGGCAACCAGGGAGATAATTATATTCTACAAAGAATAATGCGCAAAATGACATTATTCATTTGCAAGAACAAAAAGGCTTCTCATTTCAGCCCTAGTTGTAGGCTCTCCAACACTGGAGGTTATCAAGAAGAGGCTGGAATGTTGTAGCGGTAGCCATCCTGCATCCAAGCAGGTCGTTGGACTATATGACCCTCAAGATCGTTTCCAACTATGATTCTGTGATATTTCTTGATCAGAGGTGGGCAAATGGTGGCCAGGAGCCAGATGACTTTCTGGAGGCATGTCCGTGTGGTTCCTTCAGGAGCAAGAGAAGCTGAGCCAGAATTTGTACCGCCGCAGAAGGCCCCAAGCCTTCTGGGGGCCAAGGAAGTAGGGGGCAGTGCACCACCTGGGAGCTGGAGCTTTGCGTTTTGTCATAAACAAACAAGAAATGACATGAAAAACATATCCTAAATAAACCTGAAAGAAGAAAGAAGCCTAGTAGAAATGAGAGAAGAGAAAAAGGAAATAGAGATAAAAGGAGAAGTGAGGGACGAGAGAACAAGGGTGAGATCAAATCACAAAAATTCTACTCAGTAACTGCTGAGAAATCACCCTTTGCTTGAGAAGGTATCCTGGGCAGCGTTACTTCAGAAAGTGCTGTGGTAGCCTCTCTACTCTGCCCCTGACATGGTCCCACCCACTCTGGGTTTCTTCCCAGAGTGAAGTAGCAACTCATACTTATCAACTCGACTGATAAGGCTATATGGACATTATTGCTATTTCCTGGAACCCCCTCCACCGAAAGACAGCTAGGGCTGAACCCCAATTGGCTGTTGCCACAGTCGGTTCCATGGACCAGCTTCAGTCAGGCCATTTATTGTGGCTTCATGGCCCACCAGTGACATCACAGACCACAGCTTGGAAGCTTGGGAAACTGAATAAAATTAAACTACACATCTAATAAATAGCAACTAAGTCACATACTCCAATTTGGTTTTGGCTCATAGATTTTCAGGTCCAAAAGGACCATTGAAATAATGTTGTGTGTTGTTCTTAATAACACAAGGGAATAAACTTCCCTCTGGTCAGTTCTTCATCATATTCGCTGATCTGTATCTGGTATATCTTATTTGTTTATTTGTATTTATATCCCGTCCTTTCCTGTGGGTTCAGGACAGTGCAATATAATAAAGAACACATAAATATGAATAATACCATTTAAAGTCTACCCAACCATATCCCCACCTGTCAAATGATCGGCCAAATAAAAAGTCTTATGTTGCCTCCAGAAGATGATCAGACTCGGGCTTTGGCGAGTGTCCAGGGGAAGGAGGTTCTAAATAGATATTTTTGTAGAAGGATACATAGCCTTGATCTGAAGATTGTCAGGGATGGAACATAAGAATGTAAGTATTTAGGAAGTGCCATACTGGGTCAGCCCAATGGTCCATTGATCCCAGCATCCTATCTCCAACAGTGGCTGCTACTCAGTCACTTTGAAGAAGTACCCAAGAGGTCATACTATAGAGTCCACCAAAATGGAGAGTCCACCATTTTCCTTTGAAGTTTGTGTCAATGGTTATTCACACTCACTCTTTTTTAAAAAAAAAAAAAATCTGCCATGGATGGTGGATTTGAATATTTCTCCTTATCACTATATTCTAGAACCTGGTCCTGAAAGAAACTGCCTGCCCAGTTGTTTTCATTGGGAGCAGAGCATTTCATTTTGTTTCCGTCAAGAACAGAGACTTCGTATACCTTAGGAGGAGGAACTCATGACCATGCAGGAGTAGCCCCTTGGAGGGTGAATTAAGGTTCCTCTGAAGAGTCTGAAGATGCAGCTGACTCTGCTACCTGCCCTTAGTTTGATTATGGGATATCAACTTCTGCTGCAATTAAACAATGTAAATCCTCTGCACAGAAAATGCTTTTCAGAATGGGTTTGAACATGAACTTCCTGTCATTGGGTTTCCGATCGATACTTTGCTAACTCAGCACAGGGTGGAAGTCCACCATGGGTCCGCTGGGAAGTGTAGTAATGGTGTCTTGCTTGGATAAATGGCAAGGAAAACAGAATTATTTATTTAGACTTTTACCCTAACCCTTTACCGTGGGCATGGCTCATTTGTTTTGAGACAACTGGATTTTCCTTTTTAAGATTGTTTCCTGTTATTTCATGAAATCTGTGTGCTATCCTGATCTCAGCTTGTGGCAGATTTTTATTATAGGCTGTATTCTGTGTGGCCAGTTTAGGTATGATGAATCTACAATGGTGCAGGGGACTGGAAGAGAAGTTGATAAAACCAATTACAAATGTATCCCCTGCCCTCATCTCTAACCCATTCCTGGTCACCGCAGCAAACCTCATGGGGAAGGGAGTTCCAAAGCCGGAGAGCAGGTACCATGAATGCCCCTGCCCATGCCCACATTGTCTGTTATCAACGCAGGGAGGGCATGGCCAGAAGAGCGCTCTCCGCTCTTCCTTCGTCCCCTCCCTCGCTCTCCCTCGTTTCTCCTGCTTGCCTAACCGCCTTCGACCCTTCTCCCTCGCTGCCCCCCACGCCTGGAACTCCCTCCCTGCCCACATCCACCTTGCCTCCTCCCTCCGCTCCTTCAAATCCCTCCTCAAGTCCCACCTTTTCCTTGCTGTCTTTCCCAATGCCTGTTAGTTTTTCCCCGTACACTTACTGTCGGCCCTCCTCTGCTGACTGCTGCTACCAACCTCTTTGTAACCAAGCCAAGCACACGCACCTGAGATTTTGCATCTGCTTGAATGTTTGTTTGTCTTCTCCCCTGTCTCTCCCACTGTCCCCTCTCCCTGTCTCCCCCCCCCTTTGTCTTTACATTGTAAGCCACCGGCAGGGACCGCGTCTAATTCTATGTTCTGTACAGCACCAGGTCACATGACTGGCGCTATATAAATGTTTATAATAATAATAATAATTCCCGACTTACTTTAGAGATTGTGATGAGGCACAGGACAGGCGGCAGTCTCCAAGGTAAATTTGGTATGACATCAAAACATAAGAAATACCATTTACTGGGTCAGACCAATGGCCTATCCAGCCCAGCATTCTGTCTCCGACAGTGGCCACCCTCGGTTACCTCAGGGGAGTGCACAGCAGGTGACAATGGCGTAAACCATTTCCTGACATTCTCCCCCAGCTTCCAACAGCCAAAGGTCTTGTACCCCTGACCAACCCAACTGATAGCCCATAATGGACATGGCTATCAAAAATGCATCCAGTCCCTTTTTGAAGCCTTCTAAGCTACTGACATGGACAACATTCTCCAGCAGTGAGTTTCACAATTTTATTGTACGTTGAGTGAAACATAGTTCCTTTTATTTGGTTTAAATCTGCTCCCTGCTAAAGCCATGAACCACGCTCATCCCACTCTCATCGGATGTCAGTAAATAAACTGATTAGGTTTCTTTCTGGCTTAGAAATAATAGGCTATTTTCCCCGTCAGGTATAAAAAGCGTACCCTCTTTCAAGTCAGTTAAGATGTGTTACTTTACCACAGCTTAGGATCTGTCCAAGTACATCTAGCACTGCAAAGGGTATAATTTTTAAATCGTCAAGGCCATTTCTTAATAGTGAATGACATGCTAATTCCCTGCATGAAAACTTAGGTTTGCAGTCATGCCGTTCAAGGAAGAGAGAGGTTGATAAATCTTTGGCTGCCTTGTGGGAAAAGGGAGAATAGAATGTAGATGCAGCCCTGTTAAAATATTTTCAAGGAGTTGCACGGGTAATTAGACACACAATGATTCTCTGATCTAAGACAATTTGACTTTAATAAGGAATGTGCGGCTAAATACCCATGCGGCTCTCAGAAAACGTGGCGGGCAGGGGTTGTGAGACAACCCTGCTAATGCGCCGCAGTGCGTCTCAAAAATGGTTATGTCATTACAGGTGCTGTTGCAAGAAACTCACCTGATTGACCTCGCATGCCAAAAGGTTAAGGAAGTAGGGAGATGACCTGGGTACCATTCTTCTCCACGCCCCCCACCCCCTTCAGACCTAGCAAAAGGGGGATGCAGTGAAAGCCTTTGTTGTGTCTTATGGAGCCTTAATGCACCTTTGTGTATGTTGGACACTTGTTGAACAAACATCATGATTTCCCAAAAAGATACACCAACTACTCCCTCTCCTGATACTACAGGGGAAACATTTAAAGTTGTCAAAAGAAGGTATCCTTGGTTTTTCATACAAGTGAAAAGTACCATCTGTAAAACAAACTATTGTATATAGGTTCTTCCCTGAGATGCCTTTTGAACTGATAGTTTTGGGCCACTGTGAATAGATCAGATGGAACATTAACTATACAACAGAGTGGTTCATTGTGTTCTGATTTATATCAGCTCAGGGTCTTATCCTAACTTACTCAAAGATGTTAAAAGGAATCAAGGGCCTTTTGGTTCCATTCACATGACACTCTACACACATTCCGAGTAGGGTTGTAACAAAATGCTGGCTTGGATTCCACTTTTGATTAATCTATCCATTCTGATCCAGCAAAATGCAGACCAGAATACGATCTGGTCCATGTTTTGGAGATCGAGATTAATTCTCGCCCCCCCCCCCAATGCAGTCAGAACATTGCATGGAGTTCCACCATGGCTTAAATCCATGGTAGAATTCCATCCAGCATTCTGAAAATGTGAAAACTCTCTACAAAGAGAGTTTTTTTGATTCAGCTCTGATTCTGAGTGAAATCTTTACCGCTTCCTGTGCTCTCTGATGATAGGACATGATGCCTGCGGGTCCAGAAACCAGACCCTCGGAGCTTTCAGACAGGGCCATTGCCACAAGGTCACAAAAGAGGTCCTAAGCACTGGAGATCAGGTGCAACTGAAGACCTTTTGTCCTGGAGGAGGAACATGACCCAAGGTCCTGATTGGCCAGCAGAACATTGCCTCTGCATTGGCTAGAAGTTCTAAATATACTTCCTCAGTCAAAGTTAGTTTTCAGTCCTGTGCTTCTAGACAGTGAATCAGTCCGCCAGTATGCAATGACTCTTATATATGGCATTAGCTCTCTGGATCAAGGAATCCACACACACACTCACACTGTACCCTTAATCAGTAATTGGACACAGTTGCATCAAATCAGTCTGGGTTTTATTATAATAATACAATAAGCATACAGCCAAGCTATTGATCCAGCAGCAAGTGACTTGTCCTTTGCTGTAGTAAGCCCATAACCCAAAGTCAGAATCTTATGTGTCTTGCTAGTTCAAGCGATGAATGCCTTTGGTCAGGAACAGGAGATAGGTGGCAGCTCGGTCTGGTCAAGTTGTAGGACCCCCTATCGAGGAGCCCCGGAAAGGGTCACAACCCACGAGAACCAAATTAGGTTTCAAGCGTTGTGACAAAGTTCTTGTTTCTGTGCTGGTCTTTTATAGTGTCCTGGGCGGGAAAATGTCTTTGGTATACAGTTCTCGGGGTATCCTTGTGCAATGATGTTTATTGTTGTTCTTGTTCCTGGGTGCTGACTTGACTTTATGACCTCGGTTCTGATGCTTTTTTTCCTGGTATCAATTACCTTTGTCATGCTGGTGTTATCAATTGGCACCTCCCTGTGATGAACATCTTCTCCTTCCTCTCCAGGCGTGAAGCAGATATCTTGCAGGGATGCCTCTCTTGTTATTCCAGCTGACCATTTGGTGTCTGGGGTTGAGCAACTTCTGTGTAAGCATCAGTCTTATCAAGTGTTACCAAGTGTCTTTGTTCTTGGTACTGTCAGTTCTTTCACTGGATGAGATTAGCTGAACAAGATACCCTGATTGCCGGATGATGTAAATCAAGTTCTTTGTCACTGCACAATAGTTCACAGGCCCAAAGTGTGAGAGAGTCCTGATCATTTGGCTAGCTTGAGTCTGAAATTCCTGGCTTACTGGATCAACCTCATATTGCTAACATATATTTAGTACAATCTAACCTACTTTGTGTAACAGCTGTTCTTGCTTTAACTGTTGTATATAAAATATCCTTTCACCCTCCTGTCTCTTTTCCTGGATTGATTCTCCAGGTTCACATCCATGCTATGGACCTGACACAGCTTTTGGCTTCCTTCCTGGACCTGTTGTCTCACGTCCCTGATTATAAACCTATGCTTCACTCTCTGGCTTGCGCCGCTGGACTTATTATTTTTATTATTATTTTATTCGTTTGTACCCTGCTACCATCCTGCCTCCAGCAGCTCGGTCCTTGGTGGCATGGATGCCCAGGGATTTGCCTCCAAACTGGATCTCAGCACCAGACTTTCATCATCACTTACTCTAAGTTGGGATCCTGACACCCTTGTGCTTTGGCAGTTGATGCAAGGGCTGGGCGATTGAAATGCAGAGAAATGTGTGAATGCATTTGACTTTGCCGGACATTACATCAAACACTTGCAAATCCCTTCCCATCTTGTAACTGATGGCGTCATCCTTAGAACAAACCTGCATGAGCAGACATTTATACTGCTGTGTGATCATGACTATCTCGCCATCTCCTCCCACCAGCTTTTTTCTAGATGATATCCTTTAGTGCAGTGAAGCCTCAGTTTTCCCCTCTGTAAAATGGGAATAATAATGGCCACCCTAACGGGGCGTATTGTGAGAATGAACTAAATAAAGATTGTAAAGCTCTCTGAACATGGAAAATGCTACATTAATAATAATAATAATTAATAAATATATTGTTAAAGTTGGTATCACTTACGGATCATCATGATTTCCAGCAAAAGAAAGCTGATGAGAAAGTGGCTGAAAATGACAGAAATTCTGTTTCAACCCCAGTGGTACACAACGAATGACATGATTCTTTGAACAGACTTAGGCCTTTGCACAAATGATCCTATGCCACGCTGAGCATATTCGACTCCCAATTTACCTAAATCATTGGTATCGATGGTGAACCTCCATTGAACCTCTCAGTTCATCTCCAGAGAGCACATGGTCTTGAGTTATGGGATGAACGGTTTCAAGCAATACCAACACCAGCCAGGATAGGAGCACAAGCAGCAGAAACACTTCTACTGGGATGAGAAGAATCATGACCGACTTGGTGATGATTGAACTACCTCTATACAGGTGTTGACTGCTGCAAAGACAATCTCAAAAAATGAGGTTCTCTTGACCAGGCCCAGAATATGGACTGCATCCGTGGTGTGGTGAGGTACAGACAAGGTCCCACCTGCTCCAGCATCATCTGTTGGAGGTGCCATGTACCACAGAAGACCTACATAGCACTATTGATGACCAGGCAAGGACTTGGGCTTACAAATGGTCACTATTGGCTTAACTCAGAGCATGATGAGCACAAAATGAATGAAAATACCTACGTGGGTGTTGAGAGTGCTCACCAAGCCACAGGATCAAGCTCTTGTGTTTTGTAGCTTAGGTATTTATTTTATTTAAACTTATACCCTGTTCTTTCTCTAAGAGAGGGTTATAACATTAAAATCACATAAAAATATAACTGCAAAACATATAAAAATCCCTCCCCCCAAAAAACATTGTCTCAACCCCTATCCATGTCCACTAAACGCTTGACCAAAACCAAAAGTCTTACATTGCCTCTGCAAAGCAGATATATCAGTGCTAAATACTTGACATGGAAATCTCTTTGCTAGCAATTTCCTAATTAAATTTTAGGTGGCAGTGAAATTGGTCATGCTAAATTTGGCTCTGCAGACAAAGAACCGCTACCTCTGGGGTCTCTAAGGACCCAAGTGGGGGAGGTGTGGACAGTGCCCTTGTCATGGACAGATCATTATCACCTCCGGGCCGGTATCCTGGTGTATGTCAGCCCCTGGGAGGGTGCGGAACCGGTTAGGATGGTTAGCCTCCAATGTCTTATGGAACCCGGACAGTTCCAGATCGCTCTAGGGGATGTTTCCTCTGATCTCGATGGCCGCTCACTCAATGACCTTGTGACCATGTGGAATTCCATGTTGGTGGAGGCCATCGACCGGATGGCTCCCAGGCGTCTGCTCCTGAGCCGCTGACAATGCAGGTTCCCGTGATATACGGAGGCGCTGCAGCGGATGACGCAGGAAGGGCAGCAGTTAGAGCGATGGTGGTGTCACTCGCATGCTGAAGTTGACTGATTGCGGCACAGAGTCTGGTTGAGTATCTATGCCATGGCGGCGCAGGCAGCAAAGAAAATTTTCTTTCCTGCTCTCATTGCGTCCGCTAAGTCCTGCCCGGTGGAGCTTTTCCAGGTGATGAGGAGGCTGGTCAGTCCGGCCTCCCTCCGCCTGGATTCAGAGTCGTCAAATACCCACTGTGATTTGTTTGTGTACTTTTTTGTGGATAAAATTGCTCAAATCCACCACAGTTTTGACACAACACTTTTAGCAGTAGGTGAGCCAGAGGCAGTAGAAACCCTGTCTTGTCCTGTTTTGTGGGATGAATTTCAGGATGTGTTGCCCTCAGATGCGCTGGATGCTCTTGGGACTGTTCAAGCCACTTATTGTGAATTAGATCCATGCCCGTCCTGGCTGACCAGCCGGGAGACATTAGGGTCATCGCTGGCAGGGATTGTCAACGCCTCCCTTGGGGAGGGCAGGGTGCCGGATTGTCTCAAGGAGGCTGTGGTGTGGCCCCTGCTCAAGAAGCCATAATTGGATGTTGGCGTCCTGGCCAGCTATTGACCGGTCTCTAACTTTCCCTTTTTAGGGAAGGTTTTTGAATGGGTGGGGGCTCGGCAGCTGCAGGAACATCTGGACCAGATTAATTTTCTCGATCCCTCGCAGTCTGGCTTTTGTCCGGGATATGGCATGGAGACTGCGCTTGTGGGCTTGGTCAACGACCTCTCCCGAGGGTTAGACCAGGGTCATTCAACCCTGTTGATCCTATTAGATCTCTCGACTGCATTTGATACCATTGATCATGAGTTGTTGGTGACTCGGCTGCGGGACTGGGCAGGAATTGGCAGGACTGTTCTTGAATGGTTCTGCTCTTTCCTGGCTGGGAGAACCCAGCGTGTGGTCCTGGGTGATTTTTCATCTTCTCCTCGGGGTCTCATGTGTGGAGTCCCTCAGGGTTCTATCTTGTCCCCTCTCTTGTTCAATGTGTATATGCAGCCTTTGGGAGAGGTTGTTAGGGAGTTTGGCATATGGTGTCATCAATATGCTGATGACACTCAGCTATATCTCTCTTTTTCATCCGACTCAGGCCCGGCAGTCTCGGTGCTTACCCGGTGTTTGGTGGTTGTGGGGAATTGGATGAGGGCGAGCCATCTGAAATTATATCTCGACAAGATGGAGGTGATGGTTGTGGGAAAGGCCAGGGGAGTGGTGGCCCCCATCATTGATGGGGTCCGTCCTGCACTGGTATCTCAGGTTCAGAGTCTGGGGGTGCTCCTGGACCCGCAGCTCCGCCTGGATGTCCAGGTGGTGGCTGTGGCGAAGGGGGTATTTCACCAGTTACATCTGGTACGTCGGTTTCGGCCGTATGTCTCGGACTCTGATCTGGCAACGATCGTCCAAGCTTTTTATTACCTCGAGACTGGACTACTGTAACGCACTCTATGTGGGGCAACCCTTGGTGCTGGTTCGGAGACTGCAGCTGGTGCAGAACGCGGCGGCTCATCTCCTAACGGGGATGGGCCGATGCGAGTACGTTACACTGGTGCTTTGCTCTCTGCACTGGCTTCTGATAGTCTTCCGGACCCAGTTCAAGGTGCTGGTCTTGTCCTGTGTCTATTCAATTACTTTGTAAAGCACCAGGTACATTACTTGCACTATATAAATGCTTGATGATAATAATAATAATTAATAAATAATTAATAAAATAATACCTCCCCAAATCCTGATATCCAGGATGAAATCCAGATGAAATTGGGACAAAAATGGTATTTTGATGTACCGTCTATTGATGTGTTGGCATTTTGGGTACCCAGTTGAAAACCGGGTTGGGTACTGAAAAATACCTGAAATTTTCCGTTTGATTCAAGTACTGGAAGTTTGACGGGTATCCCTGTTTCTGCAGGTACTAATTCCAGCTCTACCCGAGTCTCATTCACACTGATATACCGCTACGATGGAATGAATCTTAAAGCGGACAACTGCCAGAGCAATTGAACAGGGGCCTTTGTGTAGACTCATAGAACTGTAGGGCTGAAAGGGACTTCAAGGGTAATCTAGTCCAACCCCCTGCTCCATGGCAGGATACCCCTGTCTACAGCATCATGGGCAGATGCTTGTCTAGCTGAGTTTTGAAAACCTCCAAGGAAGGCGATTTCACAACCTCCCTGAAGCAGCTTATTCCATCGCCCGACCATTCTCACAGTTAGGCGGTTTCCCCTAATATTTAACTGAAGTTTACAGTTACCGTAACTTTAGACCCATCCCCATTTCTTCTGCTGTCATAACCAGCCCTCAGTGGATCTGTGCTTTGATCCGAAGTCAGGGTAGTCAACTTCATTGCATCTCACTTGAGCTGCCAATTTCCCTGAGGCCTAACCTGTCCCTCTTTGCATACGGGTGCAATAGAAAACCCCAGCACTTGTTTATTCTTATTTTAGTTTTATTTGTAGTTTTAGTTTTTTTTTTTACGAAAGCGCGGCCCGTGGTCTTTGAGTCGTCCCCAGGGCCACCGGCATTATGTGAATGTAGCCTTATACGCATGGACCCAACTTCTGATGAGTGGTACAAATCCCCCATTTAGCCCTGCTTAGCCCCCTTGATCACAAGATAGTTAAAGTGCGTTGAGGGGGCTCTTCTGGGGCTCTTTGACACACCCAAAGAGGACTCCAAATAAAAAAACCCCTCTAATTAGACTTTGCTTTGAGCTGTCATGAGTTTCAGATCTACATCCGCATTTCATAGCTGGCACCAGCTCTGTCCAAACACTTCCTGCAGAGTAGCTTGTGCTCATCTCAAGTGGAGCACAGGATGCAGTCCTCCATCCATCGATGCCAATGGCAAAAAACCCCAACCCATTGGCTTGAATGTCGGAAGATTGCAACCCACTGTCTAACCTTCTTATCCAGACACCGAGGACAAGCTATTTGTCTGGATATTTGATTAGATTTATATCTCGACCTGTTTGTGTGTAACAGCACTCCTTTTCTGCAACCATCCTATCCACCCCAGAGTCTCCTGCTCTCTTTGCCCCTTTTCCCAGGCAGTCCCCCATACATACCTAGAACTCCCTCCCTGAACACATACACTCTTGCTCCCTCCCTTGTGATCTTCAGATCCCTCCTGCAAACCTACCCCTTTCATCAGGCCTTCTCTGACTTCTCACACCATGGATCACTCATTTATGCTTTTCTTTATACTCTTTCATCCTTCAGGATCCCTAAGTAACCTAACATGCCCACCTGCAATTTCTCAACTTCATGAATGTATCCTTGTCCCTCCCTATGTGCCCCTTCCCTTGTCTCTCCCCCCCAGCCCCGTCTATTCTAAATTGCAAGCTTCTTGAGGCAGGGACTTGTATTTAATCAACACTGTTCAGCTGTATTATTATTATTATTATTAACAAACATTTATATAGCGCCAGCAGTGTACCTGGCACTTTACAAAGTAATAAAATAGACACGGTCCCTGCCCCTAGGGCTTACAATCTGAGAGACAGGAGCTGGGGGAGAGACTTAGGAAGGGGAACAGAGGGAGAGACAAGGGGTCTAACATTCATGAAGATGCGAGGTCTCAAGTGCACGTACTTGGCTTGGTTACGATGAGAATGACAGCAGGCAGGTCCATGTTGCAAGGATAAGGGTAAACCGATCGTAGGTATAGGAATAGTGGCTCAGCAGGATAAAGAGTCAGACAGAGCAGAGCGAAAGAGGTGAGTTTTAAGGAGAGATTTGAAGGTATGAAGGGAGGGGGCAAGGCGGATGTGGACAGGGAGGGAGTTCCAGGCATGGGGGGCAGCAAGTGAGAAGGGACGAAGGCGCTTAGGGGAGCAGGGAAGGCGTGGAAGGGTGAGAGAAGGGACAGAGGAGGAGCGAAGTGCACGGGCTGGAGTATGGAGGGCGATAAGTGCAGAGAGGTAGGGGGGAGCAAGGTTGTGAAGAGCTTTATAGGTGAAGACTAGGAGCTTGTGCAGGATTCGTTCAGGAAGGGGAAGCCAGTGAAGCGAAGAGAGGAGGGGCTGCACATGGTCGAAGCGACTGGCGAGGTAGATGACCCTGGCAGCAGAGTTTTGGACAGAGATGAGGGGAGAAAGGTGAGACCGGGGAAGGCCAGTGAGAAGGAGGTTACAGTAATCGAGGCGAGAGATGACCAGAGCATGAACAAGAGTTTTGGCAGACGAGACAGAGAGAAAAGGGCGAATCTTAGCAATGTTATGGAGGGAGAAGCGACAGGATTTAGCAACAGAGTCAATGTAGGGTTTAAAAGAAAGGGCTGAGTCAAAGATGAAGCCTAGGCTACGGGCTTGGGGGACAGGCAGGATGGTGACTCCATCAATAGTTATTGACAGTGAGGAAGGAGAGGAAGGATGAGGGGGGAAGATAAGGAGTTCAGTTTTAGCCATGTTGAGTTTGAGTTGACGTTGAGACATCCAGGTAGAGATGTCAGAGAGACAGTTGATGAGACGAGCTTGAACAGAGGGAGAGAGAGAGGGAGTAGAGAGATAGAGTTGAGTGTCATCAGCATAGAGGTGGTATTGGAAGCCATGGGAGGCAATGAGTTTGCCTAAGGATGAGGTATAGATCGAGAAGAGGAGAGGGCCAAGAACAGAGCCTTGAGGAACACCAACTGAGAGGGGGAAGGAGGAGGAGGCGGAGTTGGAGAGAGACACATTAAAGGAGCGGTCAGAGAGGTAGGAGGAGAACCAGTTATGGACAGAGCCACAAAAGCCAAGGGAGTGAAGGGAATCCAGCAAGAGTGAGTGGTCAACAGTATCGAAGGCAGCAGAGAGATCAAGGAGGACAAGAATGGAATAGAGACGTTTAGATTTAGCCACCAGAAGATCGTTGGTGATCTTAGCGAGAGCAGTTTCAGTAGAATGAAGGGGGCGGAAGCCAGATTGGAGGGGGTCAAGGGAGGAGTTGGAGGATAGGAAGTCAAGGCAGCGGGAGTAGACAACACGTTCAAGCAGCTTGGAAGCAAAAGGAAGGAGTGAGACAGGACGATAGCTAGAAGGGTCAGAGGGGTCAAGAGTGGACTTTTTGAGAATAGGAGAGACTGTGGCATGTTTGAAGGCAGAAGGGAAAGAGCCAGTAGAGAGGGAGAGGTTGATGATGTGCAGGAAGGAAGGGGCGACAGTGGGAGTAATGGAGGTGAGGAGGCGGGAAGGAATGGGATCAAGGGGGCAAGTGGAAGGGTTGGAGGAGGAGAGCAGAGAGGAGATTTCCTTAAGGGAGGCAGGGGAGAAGGAGGACATGAGAGAAGGAGGGGGAGGAGGGAGAGGGGTGGGAGTGGGAAGAGAGGAGTGGGAAGCGATGTCGAGGCGGATCTTGTCTATCTTGGAGGTGAAGAAGGAGGCAAGATCCTGAGCAGAAAGGGAAGAAGGAGGGGGAGGACAGGGAGGCTTGAGGAGGGAGTCAAAGGTAGAGAACAGGCGGCGAGGGTCCCGAGAACAGGACTCAATGCGGGAGGCATAGTAGTGTTGTCTAGCAAGGGAGATAGCAGAAGTAAGGGTGGAGAGACAGAATTTGAAGTGAAGGAAGTCAGCGTGAGAATGGGATTTGCGCCAGAGTCGTTCAGCAGCACGAGTGCAAGAACGGAGGTGGCGGATACTAGGGGTGAGCCAAGGACGGGGGTTGTGGGAGAAGGCAGGGCGGGAAGAGAGAGGGTGTATGGAAAAGGAAGGTGCAATAAGGGAGGAAGACAGGCTATCTCACTCTGGGCACAGCACCCCAGTAGGGGTAAGATAGTCCCTCACGATCTTGCGTGGCCCTAGTACCCCCTTGCGAGGGAGGGCCAGATCACATGGTTGGTGATCAGGTGTGCTGAGCCCCGAACACTCCCACCATTCTCTATGCTCACCACACTCCAAGAATACAAACACACGTGCTGCCACAAACCAGGTATGAAACTAGTGTAAGTCTCGCGAGGATCCAGGGAATATGCTCCAGGAAGAAAGGGAAACAGGAAGACAACAGAACCCACGCTCACAGGGAAATTTGGAACAGGGCGGGACCCAGACAAAGGGAATACGGGAAAGAGACACCACACAACCCAAACTAATTACAGACACACACGCTCACAAACCGCAATGCGCTCCAGACACGTTGTCAAGGCTTCCACTTGCTTCAACATCACAGTCGCTAACTCCAAGGGCCAGTTTCACACACAGAGCTGATCACCGGCAGCATTCCTTGCTGCTGGCTCCTTTTTATGCTGCCCTAGCGTGCCCTGCTGTGATGCACAGGTGCGCTAAGCACCGAAGCTCCACTGGGGACCCTGCCCAGCTGCGCATGCCTTGCACACTCTGAGGGTCATCACCCTTGCCGCCGACTGCGCATCGGGCGGGCCCTGCTGGCCCAGCCTCCCCTGTGCTGGGTTCGGGACTCTGGACTTCGCCCCGACCCTGGCCGCAAACTGGCCAGGGGCATTGGCCTCGGGCCCACCCCCTTTGCCAACCTCGGCGGGTCCTTACATCAGCAGCCAGCACATAACTGCTGCTATATAAATATTAATAATAAAATGAAATACAAAAAATAATGTAACCCAACCCTTCTAAAAAAACTGGCCCCTATCCCCACCTGCCAAATTCCTGGGCAAACAGAAAGGTCTTACACAGCCTACACAAAATGCTCAGTGTAACAGGGAGCAGTCCAGTGGGGCTGCTGCCCCTTTAAGAAGGGGTCTGTGTGGCCAGTCAGAGGGCTGGGTGGACACAAAGGGTGTGGCAGAGCCAACCCCAGAGCTGAGGGGATACAGGCTGAGTAACCCCTGGGACAGAGTGGGCAGGTTAGTGGCCCTTTAAGGCTGAGTAGAGGAAGCCTGGCCACGCCCACTCTGCCTGTATAAAAGGAGAGACTAAGTATAGCAGAAAGAGTTTCTGCCAGGGAGCTGAAGGAGCAACATCGCCCTGAGAAAACCTTCCTGCTCTATGCTCTCCAAGGTGCTGAAGACTGGAGAACCAGAGGTACCCAGGCAAGTGGGAAAGGCTGTGCCCAGGAGGGAACCTCTTGCCTGGGGAAGGCTTGGCCAGAGCCTGGGGGTTTAAGGCCTGACTGGATGGACTTTGTGGGGTTGAGGTTGTGTTGCTCCTGAGTCTTCAGAGATGGACCTGGGCCTGCAGGGTGGAGGCGACTGAGCTGGCAGCCTGAGGTACAGAGGACACGGGGTTCTGTCCAATAAAGGACTGTGGATTGAAAGCCTCTGGACTGTGTGGTGTGTCCTGAGGGGGTGCCCCCTTCTTGGAAGAGGGGGCTTTAGCCGAGGCTGAAACGGCGTAGCAGGGGGGTGAGCTAGTTCCCTAGAGTGCGACCCCAGTGACCCCGTGTGGCCCTGGGAAGACCCCCTGCTACACTCGGTCTCCGCCTTTGGCAAACCTCCAGGGGAAGGGAGTTCCAGCGCTGTGGAGCAGCCACCGAGAATGCCTCTCTCCATGCCCGTGCTGTATGGACTTGGTGCAGGGATGGGACTAGCGAGAGGTTGTTCTTGACAGATGTAACCGATTGTGGTGGCGCATAGGGGAAGAAGCAGCTGTGAGACGTTTCCATGGAGGTTTCAGTACGAGTCAGCTAAATGAGTGATGACAGCGCTCACCAGCTCTTCAACGTTTCTCTTTTCTGGGCATGGTTCATAGCTCCTGAAAGTAGCAGAGGAGCGTTCGGAATTTAGAAGGTTCTCTCCATGGGACGTCCGGATTCGACCGGTGACGCTGCATTAATCTGAACAAAAGCTGCCAATATCTAAAAAAAAGAAAAAAAAGAAAATAGTAAATTAATCAGCGGAGAGTCTTTTTTTTTTTTTTTTTTTTTGTAGTCAAAGGGAAGCAGGGTAGAGGATAGAGGAGGCTGGAATAACAAATAACAAGTTGCCTCTTCTTTCAGAGCCTGTTCTTTTATTCTTGACACTTACACTGTCAAAAAGACGCTTTACCGATTTGACTCAGTGCAGAGCTCCATGCAACAGTTACTTACTAAGTGGCTTTATAGGGCTTCTCACCCACACGTTATAATAAACTGAGCACGAAGATAACATATCTTTTGTGCTTTCTTCAGGGCTCGGATGATAACTGTGAAAAATTATCTCATGAAGGGTTAGCAAACCGTACCTGTGACCATTTTCTCATGACCCCTGCATGATAAAGTTTACTATCTTGTATCATGATGTATTGTCAAATAACAGGTTTGCCTGTCTGGCCAACAAGAAGTAATTGAGGAGTGTGATAGTTGTACAATCCGTGTTTCAAGGTATCTAGCTTTTGAGCCGTTAGACCTGAACAAAATAGGTCAGCGTCAAAGAATAAAGTTTTCTCTAGCTTCCCTTTTTCTGCAAGTTCTTCTGTACATCAGAAGATATTTAAAAAGAGCCTGTGGGAATCCAAGCGTGCACAGAAGGACAGATTCAGCTTCGCTGTTGTAATTCTATCAAAGTTAACGGCATCACAACAGGGACAATTTTAGCCCAAGGTGTTCAATATCATTTTAATAGTGGATTAGTATGCTTTAGAGGTGTGGTGGCTAAGTGGTTAAGAACTTAGCCTTAGTGTCAGTAGAACTTAGTGCCACTTAGAACTTAGCCAGTAGTGCCAATACTGGGTCAGACCAATGGTCCATCAAGCCCAGTATACTGTCTCCGACAGTGGCCAATTACAGTCGATTGGGAGAAGTACCCAACAGGTCACAATGGGGTGATTCATTCTCTGCTGTTCACTCTCTGTTCCTGACAGTCAGATGTTACATCCCCCAAACCTACTTGGCTAATAGCTGCTAATGGATTTACCCTCCGAGAACTTATTCAATCCTTTTAAAAACCCAACTATACTACTAGCCTTGACCACATCCTCTGACAAGAAATTCCACAAGCTATTTGTCACCGGTTCAAAGTACAGTGTTGCACCCTCTGATCCAGTTTATTTTATTTATATGTATTTATTTATTTTAAAAATGTATACCCCGCCCCTCCTGCCAGGCAGCCTGGGGTGGCTAATAATATCAAAATCAATAAAATACAATAAAACATATAAAAACATCGCAATAATAACAATAGTAAAAGTGAGGAGAGAAACCCCGCCTCAACCCAACACCCCTCACCCTTCTCCCTCGCCAAACGCCTGATGGAACAGCCAGGTTTTGCAATTCCTGCGGAAACTCGGGAGGTCTGGGGCCAGACGGGCCCCCACGGGGAGGGAGTTCCAAAGGCGCGGTGCAGCCACTGAGAACACGGGGAGGGAGTTCCAAAGGCGCGGTGCAGCCACCGAGAACGCCCTGTCCTGCGTGGCCCCCCCGGGAAACCTGGGGGACCTCCAACAGGGCACCCCCAGATGACCACAGGGACCAGTCCAGAACCCGGGGAGTGAGGCGCTCTCGCAAACAGGCAGGGCTCAGACCGTGTAAGGCTTTATAGGTCAAAACCAACACTTTGAATCGGGGCCAGAAGACTACTGGCAGCCAGTGCAGAGATCGGAGCACTGGTGTAATGTGCTCTCGGCGGCCCAGCCCCACCAGGAGATGGGTCGCCGCATTCTGCACCAGCTGCAGCTTCCGAGCCGTCACCGTAGGTAGCCCCACGTAGAGCGTGTTACAGTAGTCTAACCGAGAGGTGATAAAAGCGTGAATGATCGTGGCCAGATCCAGAACCAAAACCAGTGGCCAAAGCCGCCGCACCAGGTGTAACTGGCGGAAGACACTCCTCGCCACAGCCTCCACCTGGAAATCCAGGCGGAACTGCGCATCGAGGAGCACCCCCAGGTTCCGCACCTGGGAAGTCAGTGGAGGGCACACCCCCTCAACCGAGGGGGTCGCCATCTCCATCGACTTACCCACTAACATCACCTCCATCTTGTCAGGATTCAGTCACAGTCAATTAGCCTCATCCAGTCCCCCACAGCTGCCAAACACCGAGTAAGCACCGAGACAGCCGGGCCTAGGTCAGTAGAAAATGAGAGGTAGAGTTGGGTGTCATCCGCATACTGGTGACACCTCTCCCCATACCCCCTGATCTGCTTCGGGGATCAAAGGGGACCCAGGGGGGACATTATTCCCAGTGAGCCTTGTCTGTTGGGGGTAAAAGGGGGGAGTGGGGTATAGGGTACTAGGATGTGTATTAAGGGGGTAGTTATGAGAGAGGGGGAGGTTTTTTCCCCTAGTACTGAACTCTGGTGACAGCAGGGGAAGGGATGGGGGAGGGATTATTATTGTAGTAGGACTGGGTTGTTTTGTATCCATAGATATGTAAGTTATTGTTATATTGCATAATGAATATTGTTATATATTATTGTGAATTGGATGGGCCCCTTCTCCTGGTGAGAGCAGGAGTCTGGGCTGAAATTGTGTTGGCTCTTCCCTGGTGGCAGCAGGGATAGAGCAATAGGATGATGATGAAGATTATGAGTGTGATATATTGTGATAACTAAGGGGTTATTGGGTTATGTTTTTGTATTGAATTATAGTTGTTGTTGTTTTGTATGTGCTATCTTTGTTGTTAGCCGCCTCGAGTCGCCGTAGGCGAGATAAAGCGGGATACAAATAAAAGGTGAATTGAATTGAATTGAATCACCTCGCCAAGCGGCTGCATGTACACATTGAACAGGAGAGGGGACAAAACAGAACCCTGTGGGACCTCACACGAAAGGTCTCGGTGAGATGAAAAATGATCACCAAGCACCACCCACTGAGTTCTCCCGGTCAGGAATGAGCGGAACCATTCGAGAATGATCCCACCCTCACTCCCCCCGCACTGTCCCGCAGGTGGGTCACCAACATCTCGTGGTCAACAGTATCAAATGCAGCCGACAGATCTAATAGAACCAAAAGGGTTGACCGACCCGTATCCTTTTCACGGCACAGATCATCGACCAAAGCCACCTGTCTCAGTGCCATGCCCCGGACGGAAGCCAGACTGTGGGGGATCCAGATAACCGGTGCGGTCAAGATGCCCTTGGAGCTGCTGAGCCACATTTCAGCCTGTTATTGCCACCTGGTGGCCGTTCCTTGGCGGAGCCCTCCTTATGGAGCTCCCCTTTCTTTCCAATTATGCACCCCCTGGTGGTGGTCAGCAGTCAGTGCGCTTAAGTCTTACTGGCCCACTTTTAAACCAGCCGATTTGGACTAGCTTCTCTTTGGCCCTTTATGCTCTTCTTAAGCATTTTGCAGGGTTCAGATGGGGTACTCCAGAGTACTGGCCTGGCTCGCCACTGTCACCGGGATCAGGGTCCCCCTGTTTCTCTAGGCTGTCCCCTGGATGCCCACTAGGCCAGTCGCAACCCAGTTGCCTGTGCCCACATGGGTTCCCAAGTGATCAGAAACCCTCACTGCAATCAGTGAGCTTTCGGTGGTCCGCACCCCCAGAAATGCCTCCCCTTGTTCTCCGAACCCAGCCGTCACTCAGAGAACCTTCTCCGGCCACCTGTAGCTTGGAAGACTTCACGGTGGGGTTGTCTTATATAAAAAAAAGGTCCGTCTAGGCTCTCAACTAGATAGGGTAGCCCCTTAGTGAACCCCCTCAAGGCCGAATAAACACACAAGCACGCTAGGTTTGGTTATAAAACATATATTAAGTAAATATAGTTATACGGCTGTTGATCGGATGGTGCAAGTCCACAAATCAAATATAAAGTACACACATTCTAAAATAAACTGATGTTCCCTAACTCTCCTCTTACCCTAAGGCACAATCCTGTCCATCAGAGTCTCTCGTGGCCTTGGTGTTGAGGCCGGGCTCGGTCCTTTTAGTGAATAGGAAAGTCTCTAGTTCATGGTTGTGCAGCCTCTCCTGCAAGCTGCTTACTCCTTGCTGGTCAAGATGGAAGAGAGAGTGTAGAGATCCTGTGTCTTCCCTTTCTTTGCAGGGGGCTCGGGTCACTTCCTCCCTCCTTTTGTCATTCTGAGCTGGTTGCAGATCCCACCTGGGCGTTAGCTTTGCAGAAAAAGGCTCATTCTGCCTGACAATGGTTTTTCTGTCCCTCCCACCTTGCCAAACCAGTTCAGCCGGGTGGTAAGGCTCACAATCGTCTAATATCTATCTTTAGCTATCCTTCTTAGTAGCCATATTTACCCCCAGTACCCCCAAATTCTGTGTCCCATTACCCCAAATGACTGTGTTGCCCCCTTTTCCCTATGACACTATTTCTGTGTTGAGTGAAAAAATACTTTTATTTGTTTTAAATCTCCTGCCAGTTAGTGTCATGGAGTGTCCCCTAGTTCTAATACTGATTGAAAGGGTAAATAACTGCTCCCTATTTGCTTGTTCCACACCACTCATGATTTTTATAAACTTCTATCATACCTTCTTTGTGTGTTTCCCACCATCTGTTGTCCCTGTGTCCCTTACACCAATGTATCATTTTACAGTTGTTTTTAAATGTCTGGCGCATCTCCCTCTCTCTCTTTACCCCCTCCCCATGTGCTACCTCCTTCTCTTAGCCGCTCTCACTTATTCCATGTCCCCCTCATATAGACCTGCCCGACATTGCCTCGACTGACTACACTACATACCTGAGGAAGGGCCCGGTGTGGCCCAAAAGCTTGTTTATTTCCACCAACAACAGTTGGTCCAGTAAACGATATTGTTTGAACCACTTTGTCACTTCGGACCAACATGGCAGCCACGCTCTCTCTGGATCCTATTCCCTCTCAGTCGTCTCTTTTTCAAGCTGAAGAGCCCTAACCTATCAGACTTCTCATATGGAAGCCATTCCGTACCCTTTCCTTTATCATTTTTGTTGCCCTTCTCTGCACATTTTGTTCTACTATATCTTTTCTGAGATGTGGCGACTAGGACAGCATACAATAGTCAAGGTGCGGTTGCACCATAGATTTATATAGATGCATTGTGATATTTTTAGTTTTATTCTTCGTCCCTTTACGAATAATTCCTAACATTCTGCTTGCTTTTTTGACTGCTGCCGCACATTGAGCTGAGAATTTCAATTTATTGTCCACCATGACTCCAAGTTTCTTTTCTTGGGTATTAACCCCTAATTTAGAACTCAGCATTGTGTACATAACACGAGACAGCCTCACTCGTGGGAATGGGCGCACACCCACCTCCACCCACCGCGGCCACACACCCATCCCCCCCACCTATTTAAAAATGGCCCTAGATTGGATTATTTTTCCATCTGTGCATTACTTTGCACTTGTCAATCTTGAATTCCATCTGCCAGTCACCCAATCTCGCAAGATCCTCCTGCAATTCCTCACAGTCTGCTCAGGTTTTAACTACCTTGAACAACTGTTTGTCATCTGCAGATTTCATCATCTCACTTTTTACTCCCTTTTCCAGATCATTAATGAATATATTAAGCAACACCAGTCCCAGTACAGATCCCTGGGACACTCCACTGTTTTCTTCTCTCCATTGAGAAACCGGATCATTTAGTGCTAGCTTCGTTTCCTATCCTTTAATCAGTTATCGATCCGTGATAGGACACTGCCTCTTATTCCATGACTATTTAATTCTCCCAGGAGAGTCACAGGTTCCTCATGAGAGATTCCTGAGGAAATTAAATTACTCCGCAGCCTTGCTCTGTGGAAAGTAACTGCCGGAGCAGGCCCCAAAACTCCAGCCTCGGCAAGTTTGTCCTGTTCTCAATTATTTAATTACAGAAAATAAACTCAAAACATAGGGTGTTAATCAATATGACATTGGCCCGCTGTGGCCTGTGGGCCACCATCACGTTTGTTAAGGGCCATGCAGATGTTTGTCCTGGAATTTCCCCAGGAGTGGTGGCGGCTAGCCCAGCTTGAATCAGAGCCTGGGCTCACCGCTACCATGCCTGGGGAACGGCTTGCCCAACCGGGCTACAGCAAGCTATCACACGTGATAGCCCGCTGTTCCCTGCCCAGTCTGGAGTGGCCCCATGGCAGGCAGCCGTAGTGGCCATCATTGGCTGCCCTGGCCAACCGTCATGGTGGGGGAGGCGGGCTGCTGGGTGCAGCAAGGGGGAGGGCTGGCCAGCCACACATTTGTGCGCCGCCCCCTCCCCCCGGGCCTGGCCATGTGAACGTTTGTTCCACATCCGGAACCGATCCTGGCTGGGGTGTGAGTGGCACGCCGGTCCAGATCAGCAGAGGTAGAGGCCTAGGAAGAGAGAGAATACTGGAGGTGAATGACTGGCTACGCAGATGGTGTTGATGGAAGAGGTTTGGATTCTTGGATCACGGATGACGCTTGCAATTTTATAATAACCGGTGCACCTGAAGGGGAATGGAAAGAGCCTTCCGGATTGCCAGTTCCAGACTGATTTGGAAACTGCCCAGGAAAAGGAAATTTGGATACCCACCCCTCAGACGGCGCAACGTGATAGACGTTGGCCTCGCCCAATTGGGAATCGCATGGAGTGAAGCACAATGTCCTTGGATCCTGGGATATAGAGGAAACGGGTCATTGTCATTCTGTTGGAATAAAGAGAACGGACTGGTTGACTTGGATGGGAGACATGGCCTTTATTTTTTGATTCCCTCAAATCTTCTTGACTAAGGGTGTTTTCACACAAGACACTCTACACCCACTACCCGCCCACTATATGTGTTGCAGGGCTGCAGTGTTGCTCTATGGGTGCCCAGCAGTAGCATGTATAGTGGGTGGGAGGTGGGTGGGGAGTGTCTTGTGTGAAAAGGCCCTTACTTTGTGCATTGTTTCCAACCACCCATTCATTTGGATTATTCTTTCATGATGCTACTTGATTCATTTATATTATTATACTTGTATAGGGCCAGCAATCTGCCTGGTACTAAACAGTGGTGATTAGAGACAGGTCCCTGCCGTGAGGGACTTGCAATCTGGAATGGAGAACAGAGAAGAGAAGAGGAGCAGTGGCGGCCCATGGGGAGAGACAGGGAGACAATCATGAAGCTGAGAAGTCGCAGGTGTACGGGCTTAGCTTGGTTACAGATGAGAAAGGGGATCTTGCATGACAGGACAGAATGAGCATCAGGGAGCTGTCTGTGGGAATGAGGAGCTAGGGAAAGCCTGACAAAAGAGGATTTAGAAGGGATTTGAAGGTCAGAAGAGAGGGAGCAGAGAGTTTATATTTGAGGGATCGCCTACAGAGGGACCTCGCATGCTTATGTGAATGGGCAATAAAATGGCAAATGAAATTCAATGTTGATAAGTGCAAGGTGAAGCGCATGGGGAAAAATAACCCTCACTTTGCATACATGATGCTAGGTTCTGATCTGGGTGTAACCACTCAGGAGAAGGACCTTGGAGTCAGTGGCCGCGATCCAACGCCCCGTTGATTGCATGTGCTGCGCCCGGTTTCTGCAGGGCACAATGTGCCCACAATGCAGATCTGCGCAGTTTACGTGCGATCTGTGCCCAGCTGCACGTGCACACGCAGTTCGCAGGGCATTGGATCGAGGCCCTCATGGATGGTTCCTTGAAGACATCGTCTCAGTGTGCGGCAGCAGTCAAAAAAGGCAAACCGGATGCTAGGCATTCTTGTGAAAGGAATAGAAAATAAAAGGGAAAATATAATGCCACTGTATAAATCTTTGGTACAACCCCACCTTGAACGTTGTGTGCAGTTCTCATCTGACCATCTGAAAAAAGGTATAATAAAATTGGAAGAAGTTCAGAGAAGGCAACAAGGATGATAGAAGGGATGGATTGACTTCCACGTGAGGAGAGGCTCAACAGGTTAGGGCTGTTTAGCCTGGAGAAAAGGTGGTTAAGGGCATTTTTAATAGAAGTTTATATAAAATCATGAGCAGTGTAAAAAACGTAAACAGGGAACTGTTGTTTGTCACAATGAGAGAGCAAGGGGACACTCTCTGAAGTTAAATGGCAGCAGATTTAAACAAACAAAAGGAAGTACTATCCCCTGAAGTGGACAATACAGTTGTGGCGCTTGTTCCCAGAGGAGGCAGTGAAAGCCAGCACCGTAACTAGCTTCAAACAGAAACTAGATCATTTCGTACAGAATAGAGTCTTAAATGCTTGCTACTTGGTGCTAAATCCCTGGCTGCTGGTACTTGGGAGTGCTTAGCAGGAGATGGGCTGCACTTCCATGACTCGTACTTTGCTTGAGCTACTATCTGGCCACTGTCAGAGACAGGATGCTGAGCTTGATGGACCATGGCTCTGATCCAGTGTGACACTTCTTATCTTAGGGAGGAAGTCCCAGACGTAGATGGGGTGGGGGTATGGGAGAAGGACCATGAGGTCCCCTAAAGGTCAGGGCCTTAGGTGACTGCATGGCTTCCCTTCCCTTGCCCTAAGGCTGGGCCAAATCACAGAGCGATTCTCCCTGCCTTGTTTGCTTTTAAAGGCACATTCCTAACGCCAGACCCTCCCTCTCTGCTCCTCCCTAGGAATGTGGAAGGCATGTTTCTCACCTGAAATTGTGCTGCTCGGAAACCCTTTCCTCCCCTTGCTGGGAGCAGAGTGCACAGAGATCCCACTGAGACTATTACCTGAAGCACCAAAGTTGTCCACAATGGGAGGTGGGGCTGATGTGGGTATTATGGTGCTAGGGTGCAATTATTCTATGTTGCGTGCCTGGCTGGTGGGATCGGCACACATGCCTTGGATCAACTGATCACCACATCTGGGGTCAGGAAGGAATGTTCCCTTGGAGCAGATTGGCAGTTGACTGAGGTTGGGTTTTTATTTTTTTGCCTTCTCCTGCAGCACGGGTAGTTCACTTGTTTGAGACATCTGGAGTTTTCTTTAATAAGATTTTCTTTGATAAGCGAGAAATGTCTCCCCTTAGTCTTCTGACTAAGGCGATACATGATAGCGATCTTTTATTACTACCTAAAGGGCTGTCACAAAGAGGATGCCAAAGACTTGTTCTCTCTTGCCCCTAAAGGCAAGACTAGAAATAATGGGCTCAAATTACAAGACAGCAGATTTTGGTTAAACATTAGGAAGAACTTCCTAACAGTTTGACAGTGGAACAAATTGCGTAGGGAGGTGGCGGGCTCTCCTTCGTTGGCAGGTTTCAGACAGTGGCAGGACAGCCCCCTGTCGGGGATTCTGTAGCTGCGGATTTCCTGCACTGAAACTGCGGGTTCGACTAGATGACCTCTGAGATCCCTTCCAACTCTATGATTCCATTATTCTTCCTAGTTATTTCAGATATCAATGTGCCCAGGCCACTCCTGAGCTCTACTTGTGGAAGTTTTAAAAAATAATAATAATAATAATTTATTTATTTATTTTTTCAATTTGTATCCCGCCCCTCCTGCGAACAGCTCGGGGTGGCTAACAAGTTCATAATAAAAACAATTTATATATAAAAAATACTAAACACTTAAACCCTACATTGACTCTGTTGCTAAATCCTGTCGCTTCTCCCTCCATAACATTGCTAAGATTCGCCCTTTTCTCTCTGTCTCGTCTGCCAAAACTCTTGTTCATGCTCTGGTCATCTCTCGCCTCGATTACTGTAACCTCCTTCTCACTGGCCTTCCCCGGTCCCACCTTTCTCCCCTCATCTCTGTCCAAAACTCTGCTGCCAGGGTCATCTACCTCGCCAGTCGCTTCGACCATGTGCAGCCCCTCCTCTCTTCGCTTCACTGGCTTCCCCTTCCTGAACGAATCCTGCACAAGCTCCTAGTCTTCACCTATAAAGCTCTTCACAACCTTGCTCCCCCCTACCTCTCTGCACTTATCGCCCTCCATACTCCAGCCCGTGCACTTCGCTCCTCCTCTGTCCCTTCTCTCGCCCTTCCACGCCTTCCCTGCTCCCCTAAGCGCCTTCGTCCCTTCTCACTTGCTGCCCCCCATGCCTGGAACTCCCTCCCTGTCCACATCCGCCTTGCCCCCTCCCTTCATACCTTCAAATATCTCCTTAAAACTCACCTCTTTCGCTCTGCTCTGTCTGACTCTTTATCCTGCTGAGCCACTATTCCTATACCTACGATCTGTTTACCCTTTTCCTTGCAACATGGACCTGCCTGCTGTCATTCTCATCGTAACCAAGCCAAGCATGTGCACTTGAGACCTCGCATCTTCATGAATGTTAGACCCCTTGTCTCTCCCTCTGTTCCCCTTCCTAAGTCTCTCCCCCAGCTCCTGTCTCTCAGATTGTAAGCCCTAGGGGCAGGGACCATGTCTATTTTATTACTTTGTAAAGTGCCAGGTACACGGCTGGCACTATATAAATGTTTGTTAATAATAATAATAATAATAATAATAATAAAAACATTACAGTAAAACAGGCTGGGATAATAATAAATTAAACAAATAAAAAAGGGTGGGGGAAAATAAAACACCCCCTAACCCCCCCCCCAAAGGCCTGGGCGAACAGCCAGGTCTTACAAATTCACCCAAATGTCAAAAGGCTGGGGGCCAGGCGAGCTTCCTCTGGGAGGGAGTTCCAAAGGCACGGCTCGACCACCGAGAATGCCCTCTCCATTGTGGCCCCCCCGCTTAATATGGGGGACCTCCAAAAAGGCAGGGTGTGGCAGACCAAAGGAGCCGCTCTGGGGCGCGGAGGGCGAGACGGTCCCTGAGGTATTATAGACTGTGTTTCTTGGTGGATTTTTCTGTGTGGGCAGTTTGGGTATGGTAAATACTGTATTGGGGGGGGGACTAAATGACCCTTGAGCACACATCCAGCTCTGAGACTCTATTACCATTTGTTTTCCATGAAAAAGAGCCCTTTCAGGCAAAGGAAATCTAATTCTCATGAAACCCAGGTTACCAACGTCTGTTTTAACAGGCTGGTTTGGTTGCTATACACAGCTCTGGGAAGGTTGGCATTCCTGGTCATACCAGTGAAACTCTGGTGGTGGAGGAATCCAAATTTCCAGGCCAGGGGTGGAGCACCTCCAGGGCGAAATTAGTCCCATGTTTTTTTTTTGGCCACTTACCATTTCCTGAATCCGGCCTGTGGCTCCAGCCCCTACCCTCAAGCATGGAAAGGGTGAGCCAAAGGAAGGGAAAGGCATGCACTCAAGATTAGGGGATGGTCGATCCCTGGTATAGATCAGGGGTGGGGAACCTCAAGGCCAGGGGGCAAATGTGGCGAGCTGCTATGTAGCCCCTTTCCAGTAGCACTGAAGCTCAATCTCATATTTTTTTTCTCGATGAGAATCGAGATGAAAACTAGAATTGAGAAAAAAAAATTCTCATTGAGATTTCCCCCCCTAGGTTTAAAAAGCAAAAGAGAACTGCGCAGGTGAAAAGTGGCCACCGCTGCCATTCTGTGCATGCACCGCCCTTTTCCGAAACGGCGCCGGCAACATCACTGCCCTTTTGGAAAAAGGGCAGCCGTTCTGCATATGCCCAGCGGCCACGCACATGCGCAGAACAGCTCCCCTTTTTGGAAAAGGCTGCGTAGATGCAGAACAGCCCCGTGGCCATTTTGCACAACCACAGGTTTGTTGGGTTTTTTTTTAGTGACATTTTTGCGAGAATCTTGAACCATGAGTGAGATCCCGGCGAGATCTCGCTAATGATTCTCGTTTCAGCCCTACTTTCCAGTTCCTGGATCCAGTTCCTACCTCCAGCCATTGAAAAACTGAACTCAGAGTAAGGGAGCAGAGATGAGGGCCTGCACACAAGGATAGGGGAAACCAATCCATGGCATAAATCCATGATCTGGGCCCTCTTTTTCTTGAGTGCACCCCTTAAGCACCCCCTCCCCCAACTTCTATTGGAATTAATTTTCAAAGTGGCCCCACAATGGAAAAGGTTCCTCACCATAAGAACCTAAGAAGTGCCATACTGGGTCAGACCAATGGTCCATCTAGCCCAGTATCCTGTCTCCGACAGTGGCCAGTCACGGTGGCTTGTGAGAAGCACCCAACAGGTCACAAAGGGGGATCCATTCCCTGTTGTTTTACCCAAGCTTCCGTCATTCCCCCAGACCATCTATGATCTGGACCCTCCCCTATCTTCTTCCATCCTGAGCACTCCCGTTAAGCACCTCCTTCCCTGCCTCCTATGGAGTCCGTGGAGCTTGCACTAAATGGACTATGAGGAGGGAGTTCTCGGCCGTTGTACCTGTGCTACGGAACTCCCTCCGCCAGGAGATCCGCCTTTGTTCAAGCCTGGCAGCTTTCTGGAGGCAATGTTCTTTTGGACTTTTGGCAGCGGGAATTGAGTTGGGGGGGGTAGAGTATGGGAGGATAGGTTGGGGGGGAATGTGGTATTGGGTGGGTGTTGTGGGGCAGTTGGGGTGGGTTAGGGAGTTCTTGGGGGTATTGAAATATGTTGTATTTTATTGTTTGTTTTTTATATGTGTTTTATATAATTGTATATGTTTTTTTTATGTGAGCCACCCTGAGCCTTTTAAGGGAAGGGTAGGATAAAAATTTAAATAAATAAATAAAATTCAAAGTGGCCTACGGGAGGGAAAAGGTTCTTCTCACTCTTGTTTTAGTCGCATGCAGTTCTGGCTGTCGGAAACTTCAGTCAAATCTATTTGCAGAGAAGTTACGGCGCGTGCCATAAGGGGTGAATCTGAAATTTGGATCGTTCCGATTTTTGATGAAAAGGGCCCAGTTCAAGCAATCAGTATTTCTTCCAATTCCAATTGGAAATGGTATCTCTCTATCTATCTATCTAAATTTAAAATCCTGTGCTTGTGTACGTGGCTGCCAGGATTGATTTGGTGCATGCACAGAATGACTGCCACCCTTATTCAGAAGCGGGGAGCAGCATCACCACCCTATTGAATAAGGGCAGCCTAACTGCGCATGCTCCCCCCCCACCCCAGTCAGGATTCTGATTGGAATTTATTTCTAATGGGAATTCCAATCAAACACCCTCCTTTTCCCTGCCCAACTATTCCTTTTTGTTGGCAATTTCCACAAAAGTGGAATCGTTTTGATACAGGCCTACATGCTGTACTTGACATATCTGAATGTGAGATTGAGAGGCCCTTTTCACACAGACACGCTAACACTGATAAAATGGGGATTACATTTTATTATACATGTTGCAGGCACCCATAGAGCACACCTACAGCCCTGCAACATGTATAATAAAATGTAACCCCCATTTTATCAGTGTTAAAGTGTCTGTGTGAAAAGGGCCATACAGGAGGCAGAGTGCAGCAGCATTTTGTGTAGACAAAGAAATAAGTACCAAGGCAGATTTCAAACAATGGAACATTGGTAGCAACTAGGCAGCCAAAAAAGAAGTATTTCTAAACGCTGGTGGCTCAAAAGGGGTTAGTGCCTGGCATTCGAGAGCTAGATGCTTCATAATCAAATGTAACATTGCATCTCCCCCCCGCAAGCAACCCCCCCTGCCCTCCAATACCTTAGTTGGGCCGGATGAATTGCAAGGCTTTCAACTCCAAATATTCTTTTCAAGTTAGATGTCGTAGTGTAACCATGGCGGCCCAGCAGAGATGAGATTGGTGTTCAATATGCATAAAAAGTCGAAAAGAAGTTAAATGAGCTGGAAACATTAAGAATGATGGAAGGCGTGTGGGGAGCAAAAGCTTCTCTTTCACACCAAGCGCCCAAACTCCTCGGTCGAGGCTCTGTGTAAATACTTCAGGGGCAAAGGAAGCAATTACGGTATTAGAGGAATTATGAGCCCAGGCTCCAAAAGAAATGAAGTGCTTAAATATGGGGGAGGAGTGAACGTTTCTTCAGATAAGCACGCTCGGGAGGGAGGCGGCTTTGCAAATGGAACATCTAGTCGGGACTGGAGGGAAAGGGCAAACACAAGTGGAGTTTTCCTAAGCCCATGTTTTCGCTGTGGAAATCAAGGTAGAACATAACCACCAGGCTGGCAGCGGTCCATCAGACCAGTGGCCCATCTAGCGCAGAACCTGTCCTGTCTTTGACAGAGGCCAGCAATGGATGCTTCAGAAGACATGTACAAAACCAGGGGACACATGGAGTGATCCATTTCCATTCAGCTTCCAGCAGCAAGGCTGGCCATAGGGTGCGTCTGATGGGGCAGCTACCCTGGCCTCTGGTAGGGCCCCGCAGCAGCGTCCCCCCTGCCGCTCCTCACGTCAGCAGTAAGGGTGGGGTCTCAGGGATGGTGACGCTACTGCTACTCCTGCAGGCAGATTCCGGGGCACCTCCCTGGACAGGTGCTTTTACAGGGTTCTGTCCCTAACTCCTCTAGCCTGGAGGCCCAAGCCTAACCACAGCCCCAGCAGCTCAGTCCTCTAAGGCCGTTCCTGGCCACTAGTCAGACATTCTGAGCATGAGGTTTCTTGAAACTCCCTCCCCTTGCAGGTTCATTTAAGCCCGAGCCTGCTCATCTTCTAGAAATGATGTATGAACTTTTTGTTTGGCCAGACGTTTGGCAGGTGGGAATAGGGTTGGGTGGGGGGTGGTTAGGGAAAGGGTTGTGGGTGGGGCAAAGGGGTTTTAAAAGATGTTTTTATTGGCTGTAAACTGTCCTGAGCCTTAAGGGTAGGGCGGCATATAAACTTGAATCAATAAATAATAAATCCCCTTGACTGTCTTGGCTAATAATCCTTGACAATAAGTTTGTCTAACCTTCGATATTACTAACCCAGAGTGCCTAACCCAGAGATAGAACTGGTCTTCAAAACATCTTGTGGCAATGAGTTCCAGAGTGTGTTCTGTGAACATGTACTTCCTTTTGTTTTAAACCTGCTGCCGGTTTATTATTTCAACTGATTCTCCTGTGTTCTTGTATGGGGGGGGAGTTGTGAAAATATCAGAATCACACTAGTGTTACAATGATGGTGCTCTTCCAGCAAGTAGAAGCCATCTGCGGACTAGCTCCACCTAAGGTACTTACATGACACCCATCACCATGACATCTGTACAGCTCCCAATCTTTATGTATTTATATTTATCCTCATGATGCCCCTGTGGGGTAGGGGAGTGTTTATCCCAGAGAGACTAAACCGGCAAAGCAAAGTCTTGAACCTGTGATGCCTGAGGTCCAAGCGGACACCTTAACCGCTCGGACATCCGGCTTCGCACATCAGATGGCATGAACCACAGTGAAGGGACGGGGCGGACCACGGTGACCACCTCTTGTGGTTTGACCTTGAGACTCCCATAGGCAAAAATGGGAGTCTCCGGGTCAAACTGCAAAACAAGGCAACCCTATGGAGGACGTGAAGATTGTAGTAATACAAAAGGCTTGCAAAACTCATCTGCTAGCGAGAACCCAGAGCTGACAGCATTGCCTGAAAAGAGGGGATGCAAAGATGCCTCGGAGCTGGGATGGTTTGATGAATTCCGTAGGTAGCATTTACCATATCTCTGTTTTGCCCTTTACTGTACCATTTGCCCATAATTTCTTTCCTGTTTATTCCCTCCCCGCATCTGGACCTGATTTCAGGCTAATAATATTAACGTTCAGTTACCTGGTAATGTGGGTAATACGGCAGTAATACGGTAAACTGGCTAACTGTTGTAATATTATCCAGTTATTTGGTTTGTCGGTTAGCCATTGTGTCAATCAGTTAATGGCCAGAGAGCCACCACATTTTCTGGAATGGCAGATATTAACCACAGATAATACATTTATTTTTTGCTTCAGCTCTAATTCCCACTGACATTCCCACCCAGGATGGAACCGTGGGTGTTAACACCCAGAGACAGGGATACAGTCATGAAGTTAAAAGTGCACGAACTTAACTCTGACTGTTTATACACGGACGCTAACCCATATTTTAAATCCCGAATTCTTAATCCTAGGTTCCTGTTTGCACGGACATTTACAACTCAGAATAATCATTAATCCGGGATCACAGTGTACATGGTTAACACGAGTTTAGACTAACACAATGACTGAAAAATCCCATGGTGCTTCACTGCTGAGCTGCTGAATCCCATTGCCTTCTTCCACTAGGATCTTTGTTCCCCTTCAGAGATGCCTTTGAATGATCCCACGGCTAATCTATACACCAGGTTTGGGGGAAGAGAAATCAAAATGCTGATTTCCTGGCCAGAGCCCTAGAAAGCGCTGACAACACAGAGACGTGCCTGGGCAGAGAGGATGTTTGCTCTCTCTACTCCCCACTATGCTCAGTTCGGATTGACGGTTTACATGGACGTTAGCCTGGATTGATTTGATCCCGGGTTAAATAAATCCTTAAAAATGAGAATTAAATAAACCCGGTTCAGCCCTAACCCAGATAATTTAAACTAGGATTAGGTGTTTACACGGACATTTAAATCCGGGTTGAGAGATGTTCTTCCGGATTTAGCGGCTGTAAAGCCTGATGGAAGGGAGAGGTTTTTAGGAGAGATTTGAAGGCTGGGAGTGATGGAGTTCCAGGCATAGGGGCAAGGGTGCATGAGACAGGATGAAGACATTTCCGATAGCTATATAGGATAGATGGTTGTGATGGTGAACTGGGTAAGGATGGTAAAGCAATTTGAACACTGAAAGTGCTATGTAAATAATACTTAGATAAATGAGGCTTTAAAGTTAAAGAAAGAGGCTTTAAAGTTAATAGCACTTAGACACCTAATTATCAATGCAAATTCAGTGCCCAAATGCCTTTGAAAATCTACCCCTAGTGGACATAAAAGGCCTTCATGAGACCCCCTTTCCAATTTTTCTTTTTGATTCCTTGGCTTTTCACGTACCCTACTGAAGACTGAAAATTCCCTTTATGGTTACAAATTGAAACTCCGAGTGTGCGGGGCCTACACACCCCAACAGATGGAAACGGGGCGACTCTTCTTTCCTCTATTTTTTCGCCACATGAACAAAATAGACGGAAAAATGATAAAACCCAGTGTTCCTGCTCTCTCTTTCTATAGGCTGGAGCCGAACATAAATGAACTGTTATTAATGATTGCCATAATGTTTTCTAGCAGTTTGCTGGCTGTGATTCTAGGATTTTTTTTTTCCACTGTGTTTTGAAGGGTTAGGTTATTTAAACTTACCATCAAATAGAATCAAATCAAAGTGAGCTAATTTTTCTTAAGCACTAATCATTTTAAGGCTATTGAACTAAATATAGAGGCAGTTCATTAAATCATTAAAACTGCCTGCAATAATACTCACAAAGTCATTATAGTTACTATTCCCTAGCCAGAGAGGTACTGTTGCCTTAAGCACAGTTTAATCAAATTAGATGGTGGGCTATGTCATGGGGTTTCTCCTATTGATATTCATTAAAAATACATGATTTATCACTAATCTCTGTAAGGTATATTTTGCTCTTCCAAATGAATTTGGTAAATGTCAAGAGGGGGAGGAAAACAGAATAGTTTATTGTTATAATAATTTAAGTGTGGTGTGATCACATTTCCACTTTATATACTGTGTAATTTAGCAACAGATAACGCGCCTTTTAAAATTTCAGTCCTTAGTTAAAGTGTTAACAAAAATGGAAAGCTCACAGGCATAGACGCTTTCCATTTTAGTGCACGATAGGCATGTGAATTAGCTTTAGAATTAATTTTTGTACAGCTTGCTTTTTAAAAGTTTTCGCCTAATCTTCATCATAAAGCGTCACATGCCAGGTTGCTGGCAGGCTGACTTCCTTTTCCCCCCCTGTGATTTTGGCTTAAACCTTTCAACGTCTCTTGGTTTTATTCATTTTTCTTTGACTATCTTTTGAGAGGCGCTTGTTGGAGGTTGGAAGGGTGATCTGATGAAAGTACCACTCAGGTCACTGTCACTTTGACAGCCCCTGAACCAGTAGCACACTCATTGACATCAGGGTGGGGAAAATTTCCCCTCCCAGAAGCCACTTGGACAATGAATACAAACTCCACAGGCTGCAAAGGAGTGACGGGTGAGATTGCTTTAGGGGTGTGGTCCGGATGGGGGGAAGGAAGGGAGCGGTCCAGATCGGAGATGTATGCCAGGGATCCACCACTTATCCTTGAGTGCACTCCCTCGTCTCTGCTCCCTTTCCCTGAGCTCGCTCTTTCCGTGAGCTCAGGGAAAGAGCTCTTTCAGTGAGCTCAGGCAAAGTCCAGTCCCTAAGCATAGGGACTAAACCCGTGTGCCTGATCTAGGAATTAGCAAGAGGCCAAATAAAAACACAGCTGTGGCTTGGATTTGGGCCACACGCTGTAAATTCTTCACCTCTGGGTAAAAACAGATGTGACGTTGGCCTGCTTTGGCCCACTGTGGCTTGGGACCCTCTGGCACATGTGTTTACACACCACCAGTTAGCCTAGGACTGCTCCAGGGTGGGTAGGCAACAACACGGACTGTGTCCTCCGACAATCTCCAAGGACGCTGCCTGGGCTAAGGGCTGCCCATTCAGGCCAATGTGAGAGAGCCAGTGTGTTTGGCCCCACCATCCCCACCTCGGGGCAGGGGCCGCCATGGCCGAGCACCACAGCTGGTCGCCATGGCTGTCCATCATGGTGGGGTGGCAGGGCGCTGGGAGCACGGCGTGGGTGAGGTTGGTCACCTGCACGTATGTTTAGCTCCCTGGCCTACCCAGGGCGTGAGGGCGGCGGGACAGCTCTCCGGCCATGGGCACGTTTGCTTGGTGCCCTCCCTGGCCTGGCCTGGGCCAGAGAGCTGCTGCGCCGCCGGTTTTTACCCCATGTCCTGCTTGGTGTTTTCTCATTCTATAACACGTCACGGATCTCTTCACCAAGCACTGAGCTGAAAGAAAGGAAGAAACTCTTTAACTGGGCATAGCAACACAACATTACCGTGAAGACCAGAAGTGATATGCTGGGTGAACTACTAGGTTAGTGAAAATGTCCTGCGTGAACTGGAATTTGCCTAGCCAAAACACCTTATTGACTGAAAGCCGCCATTTCCAAAGCACGCAGGACACGTTCACATGAGCGTCTTTCCCCACTTTTCTGAGGGGGATGAAAATTGTGCCTTATTGTTGCTTCCCCTGCTATCGGTCTTGCTTCCCCACTTTCAATGTTGCCTTGCGTATAGCTGCTAGCAATAGCATGATGTTGTGTGTGGCTGTCTCCTGTATCTATGAGGCAGACGGACAGAAGACGGACTTCCCACGTTACGAGAAACGCGCAAGGCGGAAATAGCACGATAGGGTACAAACCAAGGTTTACCAAACATTTATGTAGACCATTTGTGCATAATCATGAGCAAGGCATATCATGACCAAATCTAGTCACACGATTAAAGAAAAACAGTGAGGGGTTTTTGGTCTCGTAAGAATGCACCCTTACTGTCAGGTGTTGCCTTACAACAGGATGACTGCCCTGGGCCCTGATATTTTCTCCACTTCTGGGGCCCCCTCAGCGGCCACCGTTTTCACAAGGGCAGAGTGTGGGACCCCATTCCCTCCCAAGAGGCCCCAAACACAACCGCCTCTAGGGCCCTGCAGAAAGTGCTCTGAAGGGGTGGAGACATGGGGAGGAGGTGGGACCACCAGAGGCCTGGCCGTTTATCTTACCGTGGGCCCCGTAAATTCTAAGGCTGGCTCTTCTTACTCTTGAGCATTCCCATTGCTTTCACTGGGACTGCTCCAAAGGAAATGCTTTGACGTTTTGTGCTTGTAATTTATCTGAAGGAGGTATTAGTATTAACCAAAAAAGGATGAGGACTTTGGTTTAACTTCTCATTAGAAAGCTGGCCAGCTCAATTCTCATTTGCAGTATTTATTTATTTATTTATTTATTTATAACATTTCTATACTGCCCCCTCCTACCCAATGGCAGCCTGGGGCAGTGTACGGTCTATAATAATATAAAAAGCAAATAAACACATAATAAACATCACATTAAAAATCCCCCCAAAAGAGGTCTGGGAAAACCCCATAAAAACAAAAAAAACCCAACCCATAAACCCCACCCACTACTCGTCCCCTTCACCAAACGCCTGGCGAAACAGCCAGGTCTTAGACTTTCTGTGAAAGGAAGGGCGATCCGGAGCAAGGTGAATCTCCACCAGGAGGGAATTCCATCGCCACAGGACAGCCATGAGAACGCCTGCTGAGACGCGGAAACCCGGGAGATCTCCAAGCGGGCATCCCGGGCCGACCGCAGAGGCCAATCCACAAGGGGTGAGCCGGTCCCACAGGCTAGTGGGGCCCAAGCCGTGTTGAGACGGCTATTTATTGAGGTGCCTAATTTATTTATATCAGGTGCCTAAACATCTATTTAGGCCCCTGATCCAAACCTATTCAAGGCAAAAGAAATAATCCCATTCATTTCAATGGCTTTTTTTACTAGACAACAGAGAACTAGACTGATTCTGTCTAGTTTACGAGCTGGGACCAACTTATCTTTTTTTTACACTTTGCAGGCTAAATTCTGCTCTCAGTTACATCAGTTCTTTGGAGTTACTCCTGGATTATTCTAGCACAAGGGCAAAACTAGGCCTTGTGTATTGAAAAACATGTATGCATTTATTTATTTATTTTAAAAAAAGACTAAAAACTCCTATTTTGCTGACTCTGAGATGTTTTAGCCAAGCCAAGGTAGCCTAGTGGATAACACAGGAGTGGGGAACCTCAGGCCCCGGGCCCCAATGCAGCCCGCAGCAAGTTTTTATGAGGCCCCTTGCGACGGCCTGGATCTGGCCCCTGGATCCAGTTCCTACCCCCAAGAACTCGCTCCCTCCATATCTCTGTCTTAGCTCATCCCCCCTCATCTTTAAAAAGCAGCTGAAGACTTATTTATTCTCCAGATGCTTAAGAACATAAGAGCATAAGAAGTGCCACACTGGGTCAGACCAATTCTCCATCTGGCCCAGCATCCTGTCTCCGACAGTGGCCAATCGCGGTGGCTTGGGAGAAGCACCCAACAGGTCACAATGGGGGATCCATTCCCTGTTGTTTTCCCCCAGCTCCCGTCATGTTCCATGATCCTGTCTGGCTAATAGCTGCTAATGGACCTATCTTCCAGAAACTTGTCCAAACCTCTTTTAAACTCAGCTATAGTACTGGCCCTTACAACAGTCTCTGGCAGTAGATTCCACAACCCAATTATATGCTGAGTGAAAAAATATTTTATTTTTATTTTTTTTAAACTTGCCACCCATGAGTTTCGTGGAGTGTCCCCTAGTTCTAGTACTAGCTGAGAGGGTAAATAACTGCTCCTTGTTTATTAGTTCCACACCACTCATGATTTTATAGACCTCCATCATATCTCCTCTCAGTCGTCTCTTCTCCAAACTGAACAGCCCCAACCTATCAAGCCTGAAGCCTCTCCTCATATGGGAGCCCTTCCATGACCTTGGATCCACGGATCTAGGCTTTTTGGATCCACGGCTGGTTCCTCTTGATATGTTTTTCCTCCCTCTTTACCTTCCCCCTTTAAAATTGCTTTTAAATGGATTTGTGATTTAAATAAACTTTATATTGTTTTATTGTATTCCTACATTCTGAAGTGCTCCGAGAGCTGTTTGGTGGGGGGTCATGCTGATGATGATTGATTGGATTTTTTAGCGCCAGGTTTATTTATTATGAAATGCTGGGTCTCTACTTACTGTTGCATCTTCTGACCCTCCATCACATTTGGCTAAAACTGACCTGTGGGATCAAAAAGTATGAGAGGGGGACACCACCACCCCCCACCATATATGCCAGATGTTCTAAAACTGGGATGGAGAATCCAGCTGGTGCCATGTCATCTACAGGTAGCATCATCATCCCAACTGGTATCTGATGCATTTTGTATATTCTGAGTTAGAAGCTCTGGAAAATAATAGGAATATATGGCATCATAGACTCTGGGCTGGTGCACAAAATTGCAAAGAAAAACATCTCCTTCTGTTGTGGACCACGCACGAGTGCGCAAAGCAGAGCATTAGGCATGATTTACCTGTAGAAGATCACAGATGTGACACTTGCGGCAGGCTGTGTCAATCCAGAATTGGCCTCTTCAGTCATAGGAGGAAATGTACTCTAAGCAAACCCAAGTACCTTACACGATGCTACGTTTTTCATCGTCTTACGAAGATGGACAGATGACAACCAACCTTTGTATGTCTCGGGGTGTTAACAAATGTGATGCTGGTCCCGCTGTGGTCTGGGACCCACCGGCACATGTGTTCACATGTCGCCCAATGTGGGCCCACTTTTGCCCCAGGGCAGCTGGCCCGGGACGTGTCCTCAGAAAATCTCGAGACGCATCCCAGGTCAACAGCTGCCCACCCAGGCCAACGCAGGCCCGCACGTATGTTTGAGTCCTGCCTATCCCCGCCATGGGGCGTAGGTCTCCATGGCCAAGCACCCTAGCTGTTTGCCATGGCTGCACATCATGGCAGGGCGCTGGGACCGGTGTGGGGCTGGCCACCTGCACATCTGTTGCATTCCACCCACCCCTGGGTTGTGCAGGAGGTGGGACAGGTTTCCCAGCAGCAGGCACGTTTGTCTTGTGCTGCTTGCCGAGCTGGAGAGTGGCAGCTACTGTTTTCCACCCCGGGTTGGGTTGGGGAGCTGCATTGCTGCCTACGCATTTGTTTTTACCTTGTTTCTGTCTGGTGTCATGGGATTATATTTAAGGCATAAAGTCTTGAACGTATCCACATATTTCCCTTGTTCCCCTACCCCGTTGTCGCTCCTTCCTTGTCCATCCTAGAGTGTAAGCTCCTCAGGACAGAGACATGTCTTTAATCGTGGCTGTAGCACCAGGCACGTTGCTGGTGCTCTTTATAAAATCAATCATATAATGCATCACACAGGCAAAAAATTTGGGTCACCAACTGACATCACGTAAAAAATCTTCTTTCCATAGGAAACCAAGCTAAAATGTGGCAGGAAAATTCTTCTGTTTCTGCACCCTCAGCAGCTGATCAGAGTTACAAATGCCCAACTTTTCTGAAAGACAACATCTAACTTTTACTGCCTGCTCACTTGGAAAACTATCAAAACTTTTTTTCCCTCCCAAGCAAAGTTCAAGGTCCAGCAGGGTGACTGGCTATTCGCAGTGGAATCCTTCGGCTCCAGAGCCTGTAAAATAAATGAAACACGAAGGCGACTGCACTTAAGTATTAGCAGTAACTGCCGTTTCCTTTCCAAAATAATAAATGGGAGCCCGGGCAGAGTCTTTTCTTAAGTAGCTTCAATGCACAATCCACCTGGGATATTGTTTTAAAATTAATCTTGTCTTTTCTAATTTGATGAGAGGAAGAGCTGTTATTGGTCATTCTCTTGTGTAAGAACTCTGTCACACCTAAGGGCAAGATGCATTTATTGTTGTTATTAATACCTGAGAGTTTTGTGGCTTAATGAGAGGGCTCTAGATGTATTTGACATGAAATTGCCGTTTCCCCCTCTCTTTGCTGACGCCACGTAAACACTTTATTGGCCTGCCTTGCCCATGAGCTGCAGAACATGGGTTTACATTGGGTGGAAACAGAAGTGACGGCTGTGCAGCAGCAGCCTGATCCGTGTCGGGAAGCCACCGTGGACATGGTTCGGACCGGGTTGAGCTACACAACAAATGTTCTCGTTGCCGGGCTGCCGGGAAGAGCAGACAAATGCAAGAATGTGCAGCTGGCACCACCCTGCTCCCATGCTGCGACCAGCGCCCTGCCTCCTACCATGCTTAGAAGCCATGGCGGACCCAATCCGGATCATGTCTACCAGGCCAGAGCAGCCGTGATAGTCCCAATCAAGTGGACCTTAGCCCAGGCTGTGACCTGGGTATAGTCTGGGGATGAGAGGCTGAGCTAGCCTCCAACAAAGCCTGAGGCAATCCCGGGCTGGCATCTGGTGGCACCTGCAAAAACCCAAGGTCCAGTGCAAAGTGGGTCGAAGCAGGCCACAGCGGTCCAACGTCACATCTATTTTCAGCCATTGTATAAGACGCGGATGCCCTAGCCACGGCCTAATGCATCAGTGCGCGAGTTGCAAGGTGACTGATTTTGGGTGGACAGCCGCATTGTGTCACACTTTTCCAAAACGAGCTGCGCACGAGAGCTGAAACAGTCACAGAATTTAGTACCTGCGGGTAAGACCTGCATTTTCGAGTATTGTATCAGGTGCCCAAGGGGATACCTAACTACCCAAAAAATCCATAATTTCTGTTACCTTAGTACCAATTTTCTGGTTACCGCACTAAAGCCAAATGTTAATAAATGGCCAGTGTCAGACTCACTTGTGCTTTAGGTTGCTGGGACACAAAACAAAGCCCTTCCTGTGAACTGCGCTTTCTCACAGTCAGCGATTGTTATTATTCTTATCGTACCAACCCAGCAAAGCAGCAAAACAATGAAAGCTGGTATTTCTTTCAGCTACGTAAATTGTGTAAAGCTACGCCCTTACTTATCCCAGGCTGACCTTGCCACAGTGACTCATGCCCTGGTGACCATGAGGCTTGATTTTTGTAACTCCCTCTTCTATATGGCTGCCAGTGGTGTTTATCCATCGCTTGCAGCTTATACAGATTGGCAACACGACTGCTTACTGGTTTCGGCAGCCGTGATCATACTACACCTGCCCTGTGTTCTCTGCATTGGCTGCCGAAAGAGCAATGGATTGAATTTAGGATTTTGTTGCTGGTCTTCAGGGCCCTGAATGGTATGGGCCCTGGGTATATTTGAGACCTGCTCCTGGAGCCTCACCCTGATGGGTATCTATCTACACTCAGCAACCACTCGCTGTTTGGGGATCCTGCCATAGCATCTTAATTAATCAGATGATTGGGCCTTTGCTGTGGCGGGCCCCTCGGTGTGGAACTCTCTCCTTCTGGATGTCCGTCTCGGTTCCTCCCTCCACACCTTTAAAAAGCACCTGAAAACATATTTATTTTCTAGGTGCTTTTAGGATCCACGGCCGGTTCCCCTTAATGTACTCTGCCCTCCCTCTTTACCTTATTTCTTAAATTGATTTTCTATGGTTTTATATTTGTATTATTTTTTTATTGTTATTGTAAAGCACTATGTCATTTAAAGGCAGGGGGCACTATAGAAATAAAATAATAATAATAATTATTATTATTTATTAGAGCTGTGTCAAAAATCCTTTTCCAACTAATAGGGAATTTGGATAATTTTGGAAATTTGATTTTGTTCCCAGTCAGGAGGAAAGCTAAAAATAAGCAGTATCAAATTAAGTGGAACTTTAAGCAGAACAAATAAAATAAAATCTAGGATGTTTTGTCTTGGAAAATCAAAATGTCACACTTTGGAATTTGGAAACATGTTAACTTTGGGTCGGCCAAAAAAACCTGCAGCGCCTTCTGGAAACTGTAGTTCCTGGTCATTCTGCCTCCATTCTGCTGTATGGGTCCTCAGCCCCACCACACTAAGGCTGCTTCCTGTAGAGTAACCTCACTGAAGCCCACTGATACGCATGAGTAAGGCCACTGTGATGTGGAGCCTGCCGTGACAGCAGCAAGCACTAGAAGGCATGCTGGATAAATATGGTGGAGCTTGCTGAGACAGCAACAAACATGAGAGCGCGATCTGGGGAGCTTCCTAGCAGCTGCAGGTTGCTACAGGAATTGCATTATCCTCAGGAGCCCAGATGAAGAGAGGGCACTGCTTGATAATGCGGCAACTCTATGAAATCTGCTCCAGCTGGGGCTATATAAAGGCTCCATCACACACCAGAAGGGTGGCTGAAGAAGAGTGAGGATCAGACTCAGGACAAGACCAACTCTTAAGTCCATGGATCCCACAGCCAGTACGCCAGAACCAAGGAAACAGGCAAGTCCGGGGTCCAGACTCCAGGGGAACTGGAATTGGAAACCAGGTATAAACTGGGGCATTGAATCCTCTCTCTTTTGTGAGGAGTCTTGCCCTGAGGGTCCATACACAAGCAGGGACAGGAAGACCATCCCTGACTCCTTTTAGACCGGACTCAAGAATAAATGCCATTGCGGCAGGGCCCAACTGGGGCAACCCCACTCCTAAATGGGGGGTGTGGGTAGACACCACTCTTTCACAGCCCCTTATATAGAAGCACGTTAGTGCAGAGTAGTTAATGGAGGTGGCATCTGCTGCTCAGTAGAGAACCAAGCCCTGTGTATTCTCTGTTCCCTTAGGGCAGTCTGGACTCCTGTTATCTACCCATGGAGCATTACTTTTCTTTATATAGCACCAACAATGTACCTGGCACTGCATAATCATTAATTAGAGACAGGTCCTTTCCTGGAGGGGCTGGCAATCCAGGAGAGATGAGTGGGGCAGGATGTAGGAGAGAATGTAGGATGTAGAATGAATGGATACATTCATTGCAGGGGTACGTGCTTGGCTTAGTTGCAGGAGAGAGGGGGATCCTGAATGACCAGAACAGTAGAAGGAACATCAGTGAGCGATTGGAGGTGTGTGGGTGGAGTGGGGTGTGTGTGTGTGAGGAGCTAGGGGAAACCTTTCACTGAAGGGAGTAAGTGGACTGTGGTGAGAATGTAGAGCTGAAACGGTTAGCATATTTCCTAGGTTCAATTTCGGGCAGATTAGCGGGTTCCTGAGGAGCGTCACACACAGGTGTGTGCAGGCACCTGATGCACTGCCTGACATTGCAGGCATTGCCCGGGGGCAGCAAACCCCCCTCCATTTACCTGCCGGTGGTGGCAGCGGGGGCTGGGGGTGGGTGAGAAGGGGGCTATGGTGGCGGAAGCTCTATACAGTGGCAGGGGTGCTCTGGCCGGCGGGGGGTGGGTTCTGGCGGCAGGGAGGGGGCTCCAGCTGTCAGTAGAGTGGGGGTGAGGAAGACATCTGGGGGAGGGGGCTCTCTTCTAGGTGTGGTGAAAGGGAAGCCAGAGTCGGGCTTCCCACTGGACTCAGACTCTGAGCCTGGCTGCCCAGCTCATTGTGTAGCCTAGTGAGTACAGTGTTGGACTTGGGAGACGAGAAGCCCGATTTCAAATCCTGTCTTAACCAAGAATTCACTGGGTGGCCTTAGATGAGGTGCTGGTTGTTTTCATACGTGATGGTGTTGGGGCGGGGATGGCCCGATACTGCGGCCAGGAGTGGGCTGGACCCCCAAGCTAATGTGACGGGCCGGGCCGCTGGAGAGGATGTGGAGAGGGATGGACGTGCATCGACCACGCCCCCACGCTGCACCCAGTGGTCTGCCCCTCCTCCCCCAATGGACAGCCATGGCAGCCAATGACAGATGCCATGGTGCCTGGAACTGGCAGGACTCCGGATCGGGTCCAGTCATTGGGCTTTCAAACGTGATAGTCCGTTTTACTCCCGGTTGAGCGGTCCGATCCTAGCTGTGGTGGCGGCTAGCTCAGGCTGTGATCTTTCCTGGGTGAACATCTGGAGCCCAGGGAACTGATGTGACAGTGGCCTGCGGGGTAAAGTGTGGCAAAATGGGCCTCCGTCCAGTCTGAAAACACCCACTGTCTCCCAGCCTCAGTTCCCTGTCTGTAAACTGGGAATAACAGTGACCGAGTTCACAGGGTTGTTGTGAGGGCAAGCTAGGTAAGGACCAAGCCCTATGTGTTCTGCAGTTTGTCCCCCGCAAAATTCTGCAACCAGGGAACCCAAATTCTGCAAGCAGAATAAATTATGCAAATAGTCCAAACCCACAGGTTATGCAAATTTGGAATGGAAATTAAATTAATTTCCAGGCATGACATTCCGTACCGTTTGAACAGCTGATACATTAAAGACTTCACAAAATACCACATGGACCCAGCAGAAGGGGACTCCTTCCTTCCTTGTGTGTGTGGGGAAAGAGTGAGGGAATCCTTGACTGATGCTTTTCAGCAGCTGTGGCATAGAGTCTCGTTGCCCAGGATACACAGCGATAGCTAACAGGTGCCAGCATGCCATTGGCTAGCCCACGGTAGCAGGCAGCACCCCATTGGCCAGCTCATAGTGCTCCCCACTTTTGTGCTGGAAAGGCAATTTCTGTGACAATTTGGGCAAATGCAAAATTCCACAGAAAATGGCTGGAATCAGAGCAGTGCAGAATTCGTGGGGCCCTGGATAAGGATCGTAAAGTACTTTGAACCTTGAAAGTGTTGTGTAAATGTTCAAAAATGAAAATAGTGCTGGAGGGGACAGACTCTCTCTCTCTTTGCTGTAGCCAGGGACCACTCACCAGAGCCACGTGGAGTGTCAGTGGCCTTCATACCGCAGATTAGGAGCCAGTGGTCCACTAGCCAGGTGCCATATGGATCCACCTGGCTCCTTAAGAAGGGGGAAGAAAATCACTTTCAACCTCTCCTTCTCCAAACCAGGCAGAACCACAAGCCCCCTGTCTAGCAAACAGCATACAAAACAGGTAAGGAGAATCACAATGAAATCAGTGAAATCACAATGGATTCATCTCAATCTTAATTCATTGAATAAATTGAATCCACCCCATACCCATAGCTAGGGCTTTGGCAGGGAGAGGACAGGCTGCATGACAAGGCTGACTACTGGACTTGCCTTCAGACGTTCATGTACTTGGTTTAGAAATGCATTCTTGGTCAACTAAAACTTCAATTTTTGTATAGTGTGTTTTTCCCCCTCCCCCTTTTTTTCTGTGCTGGTCCTACATTCTGGAATAAGGGACATTCTCTTAAGGAAAGGCACCTAAAATAAAACCGATCTGGCACATTAAAAAGGCACATTCCCTTACGGTACATCTGGTGGCCACACCCAAAGACCGGAGAGAGGTCCTCTATGCCAGGGGTGGAGATCAAAAGCAGCTGGTGGCTAGTTTTTTTGTTTACTTTTGCTCCCTTGGATCTAGTTCCTACTCCCAAGCACTGAAGGACTGAGCTCAGGGGAAGGGAGCAGAGAAGAGGGATTGCACCCACGAATAGGAGACAGATCCATGCCATAGATCTATGATCTGCCGCCTCCTCTTCCTGACTGCACTCCCGCACGCCAACTTCTCTGCAGCCCTCGGAGTTTGTACTCCTTTTCAAAGTGACCCCTGGGAGGGAAAAGGTTCCCCACCCCTGCTCTATGCCATCATTTTATCCTCAGAATTTGAACTATTAGTCTCTAGCCATAGGTCTGCAGTCACTCATTTGAATATTCAGACGCCTTAGCCTTCAGAGTAACAAATGGAGGGGAAAAACCTGGAACACATCTTATTTCTATGGGGCAGGGATGGGGGGATTTTTTTTCTGGGCATGGCAATAACCCCCCCACCACTAGGCTCTCCCATCCTATGAGCCTGTTTCCCCTCAGTCCTGTTGTGCTAATGGTTGTTGGGACAAAATTGTTTCTATTTTATCCCAAGCCTACGGGACGGCCTCTCTCGTCACTGGTATGGAGCAGTGAATGATCATGGGCAATAACACCATTGTTGGGATGTCAGCAGGAGGAGGAAGGGGGAGTTTTTCAGACACAGGTTAACAGACTTTGACAATTGTTTGCCGAAACCCATTCATTACCCCAGCCTTGGTATTAAGAAAGCCACGATATTTCATTTTCCATTACCTTTCACAAATAGGAAATTAATTGCGTACACTTGCAGAAAGTGCAGATATAACTCGTTACGTATTGTTAAGGCTGTCTGGGATAAATTTATCAAGCTCAGGAAAAAAACTACAGTGAAATCACAATGGATCTATCTCAATTAAAGCTCTTTAAGTGACAGCTACACCTGTCCTGAAACGAGAGGTAAGAAGAGAAATGCTCGCCCAAACTGCACGAAACAGAGACTCCGGAGGAGAGGTTGTGCGAATGGCAAAAATAGTAGACTAGGCCCCGCTGAAAGTCTTGTTGATAATTACTACATTTGAGATGGAAAAGAATGTGTCCTACTGAAGAGATACAAGGCACAATGTACATTATTGCATCTATTCTGCACAGAGATGGTGGGATTGTAAGATAATAATTACCTCATAACAACATAAGAACTGCCGTCCTTGGGCCAAAAACCAATGGATCATGTAGCATAGTACCAGATCTGAAATGGATAGGACACTTGCTACCTGCAGATATGGGTGTTTTTAAACAAGGTGCTACCACACATGACCACCCAGCAGCCACTCATCCAACTGCCCGTCTGAACGTGGAGTGAGGGAATGCATGCCCCCATAAACCATGCAGCGCCCGGCATTAGAGGCCGGTCCCAGTCTCATGGACACTCATGGCACACTGCTGAGAAATCTGGAGTGAGCTGTATGGGGCAACTGGCGGTCATGCATCCCCTGCCTATATGAACCGGGGTGGCCATCCACGCCGGCAGACCGGCCCACCGCTCATACGCACTGTGGGCGAGGGACGCAGCCTTTGCAAGTCACAGGAAGTGACCGCGAGCGCTGGGGAGCCCGGTTCCCCAGTGCTCACGCTGGGACATGTCCATTCCATGCTGGGAGCTGCCCATTAGAATCCCTCCCCACACACTCCCCCTGAGTTGCTGCTCACAGCTATGTCACTCAGTGACCACGGACATTTACCCCCCCAACCCCCATCACCTTGCTCATTTCAAAACACTCTAATATCTGCAATTTTGGGCAGTCTGTTGGGTGCCCGATTGACACTTGAGTACTGCGTCGGGCACCCGATTACCTGAAATATGGGGAACAGGCCTCTCCAGGGAGCCAGGCTGATCCAGGTAAGGGCCGAAGGAAGCCCCATATTTGACTGCCTGAGTGGATTTCCTGCATTGAGCAGGGGGACCTAGATGACTTCTGAGGTTCCTTCCAACTCTATGATTCTATGAGGCTGCAAGACGGACTAGGCCGGGTTACCATTGGAGCAGACTACGAATCAGGTGGAATCCATCCAAGCCCCTTGAATGGACTTTGTATATGTTAATATTTGGACTTACTGAGGGACCCACTATTGTCTGGGACAAGCCCTCTCTTGGTGGACAAAAGGGCTAGCTGTAGGGTTGAGTGTGGAGGCCAGCACTAAATTCAGGGTAACCCTGTGTGACAATGGGATACAGCAGGAGTGTCTTGTTGGGTGGTCCATGGAAGGAGCTAAATTCCCCATTAAATCTCCAAAGAAATATCCCACGACCACAGACGACATGAGCGTGAGAAACGCTGGTGTAAAATACAGGCCAGCAGAGCCTTCAATGTGGAGGAGCTCAGAGCTATGACATTCAACAAGAACTGATTAGGGAAACTCAAGAGCAGGGAGGCTGCATTTCAGGAGGGGCCCTGAACACAGAGGGACCACGAATCAACGACGTTCCGCCGAGCCTGCAAGACCTGGCTGTTTGCCCAGGCCTTCGGAGGGGAGAGGGGGAGGGGAGGGGAGATGGGAGGGTTGTTTTGGTTTTTAAAGATATGTTAAAAAGTGGTGGTTGGGGGTTGTTTTAAAATGTTTTAAATTTTTGATAATTTAAAAAAAAAATAAAAATGTTATTGTTGTTTTATTTGTTGTACGCTGCCCCGAGATGCAGTTGGCATGAGGGGGCGACTAATAAATATTTATAAATAAATAAATATGGGCCGGTAATGAAGGGAGTCCCGGTCCCGGTTGTTATGTGTAACTGAACATCAAAAATTAGCTATGCTAAACATTTTCTTTTTTTCTAATTGGTGACCCAGTGTCTGTCAGGCATGTTAAGAGCACTCCTCCCCTCTCCCTTCCCCCATTTTGCACCGGGGCTCAACTTCCATGGATCCGGCACTGCCCCCCGATCCACAAGACGTGAGCAGCAGTGAGCCGTGTCGAGGGGAATGGGGTCCTCCAGAGTCGAGGGAAAGCCACACCCCTTGGCGCTGCACTCGTGGTCTGAGTGGTTAGCTCAGTAAACAGTGTTTGGGAGCCATGGCTAGAGAAGGGCCCAGGTCAGGGGTCACTTGGTCCCAGCCGCCTCACAGCAGCTGGTGCTTTTGCATCTTTGTGTGGCCCCTCAGCGCATGTGGGGCTGCCCTCCTGAAGTGAAAAGTGTGTCTTGAGAGCCAGCCCTTCTGCCCCCTTCAGCAGTAGCAGCAGGGAGCGTCCCCTTCCCCCGGTTCCTGTTGCGGTCTCTCAGCAGTTGCGGATGCACAAATGACAGCCCCTCTCAGGCAGAGTGCTCAGGAACGTCTGGTTGGTTGGTGGCAGAGTTTGGAGCTGCCTCTGGGCCCGGAGGATGCTCCATCGGAGACACAGGGAAGGGGCTGCTGCCTCCTGTTAAACAGGTGATCAGCAGGGTTCCTAGTTTTCTCTTTGCAACAGAAAAACAGAGATTTGCCTTTCCCCCAAAAAACACACACAGAGGTTTTGCCTTTTTTCAGAGAATTTAGCAGAAAATGGCAAAACCGTACAGGTTTGGGAGGAGGACACAGCAAGTGCGGGCAGCAAGGAGGAGGAGTGGAGCTGAGTGGAAGCAACCTGAAGGCATCGGGGCAGGGGCTCTGCATTTGGAGGGGGCCGCAGACCTCCTGTGGGTTGGGGCGGGGGCACTATGAATTGGGGCAGTCAGGTCTTCTGGACCTTGGGAAGCGGGGACAGGAGGTGGGCCTAATTGAGCCCATAGCGGCTTCCCCAAGTGCCAGCCTCTGTGTGCCCTTTCTGGTTGGCCGAGCAGCCTGGGAGCAGGCTGGGATGAGGAGGAGACCGCCAGCGCAGGGCAGTGGCGGGGAAGCAAGCCAAAGGCGTGTGCTGTGGAGGGAGGGGCTCTGCATTTTGGAGAGATGCCACCCCCAAACCTCCCATTCTTTTTTTCTGGGGGGGGGGGGGGAGACTGTTGGTGTGGCAAGACAGCTGCAAAATTGCATTCAAATGAAAATATTACAATAAAATGGCGTTTTAACTCATACCTATATATATCGTGGTGAGGGAAAGTCAACTAGCGTTTACATTTAATCACAGAAAAACAGAGATTTGAGGGTTTTTTAATCAAGAGAATTTATGTCTTTTTTTTATCAGAGAATTTCCAATTTTTTGTCGCAGAAAACTAGGAGCCCACCCTGGTGATCAGTGCTATTTCTCAGCCCCGCTCCTTCTGCCTTGCCTTGGAGGCTGGCCAGTTCCTTCCCCTCACACTCTGCATCAGATACAGGGCAGAGGGATGGAGGGGAGGAGTGGGATCTGTGCTCGATGCCTGTCACCAGATCCAATTGGTCCCATCATGTTCAGGCTGGGTTAGACTTCCTAGAGGCCAGGTCAATCAAACCCATCAAGCCTGAACTCAGAAGAGCCAGACTGGGCCAGATTTTGTGCCCAGGCAAGGCTCTAGCCTATGGGCTGGCACTGTATACTGCTAGTGTGTAGATGAGAGGGGTGGGGAGCCCACCCACCCACTATTATAACACATAGTGCTCAGCAACCATGATTAGAGATAGGTCCCTGCCCCAGGGGGCTTACAGTCTAGGAATGGCAAGGGAAGGGAACACAGGGAGAGACAGAGGTACATCAATTCCCATATGGAGAGCTGAGGCTAAGAAATAGTAACTTAAACTTGCCCACAGCCAGCCAATGAGCTCATGGCTCAGATGGGATTTAAACCCTGTTCTCTGAGAGCCAGAGCCTGTTCTCTGAGGCCTCTCAGACAACTCTTGTCTTTGAACCCCATGTTTCCTGCTAATTTCTCTCCTGAGGCAACTCCAAGCAGTGGCAAACGCTCCCCAGATTCCTCTGTATCTCTCGAGGACGGACCCAAAAGACAGAGCGATTCGAAGGGTGTCTAACAAAAACATAATTCTCTTCTCACTTCATTGTTTGCTCTCCCTCTGAAATGGCAGGTGTGCTGAGCAGGAATGGTGTGAGAATCGATTTGGAGGCAATCAGTGACGTGGGAACCGGCCAGGGCCGAACACCCAGCCATTGATTGCCTCCAAATCAATTTGCACACCGCCCGTGCTGGGGCTCCCTGCCACTTCAGACGGAGGAGAAACACTGAAGTGAGAAGAGAATTGCACAGAGGTATGCGCCGGGAGTTTGCAAAGGAGTCAGGACCAGCCTGCTCTGCTCTGTAGGGAAGTAGGAGATGGGGGAGCTGCATCCTAACATGTGCTCCGTGACGTAGGTGCCATCGAGTGGTAATGTAGCAGAACCCTGAGATGAGCATGGGTGACAGGTCGGAGACAGACTGGACCAAGCTAGCCACTGCCCTTCACCCTATGGAGGTGTGGGGGCATGGGGAAGTCCCGTCACAGAAGTCTTGCCCCCACCTCTCCTTGAGTGGCCTTGTAGTCCTGCTTCTGTAGGCGGTACATGGGTCCCTGAGCAGTCTCTACTCCAGCCCTGCTTGGGCCCAGCCCTGACTACATTGGGCCTGATGCACCAGGCTCTTCTGAGGTGACGCCACAACTCTCCCTAATGGCTATAGCACAAATGGGGTGGGTCTAAGGCACCCGCTCTTCCCTTTGCAACACGGTGGCCATGGTGCTTTATGGAGCACCACAATGTCATGGTGGCGTGTCATCTGCCTGAGGTCTGGCTGCAGTCTTCTTGATAAAGCTGTCATTCATTATTTATTAGTTTAATTATAGTCCCAGCAATGTTTCTGGCCATGAGCAATCATTAGAGACAGGTCTCTGCCCCTGCAGGGCTTACGGTCTAGGATGGATAAGGGAGAGGGGCACATAGGGAGAGAGGGATACATCGCTACACAGGCTGAGCCGAATTAAAGGGAAGAAGGGGAACGCGGATTGGAAGAACAGGAGAAAGAGCCTTGTTCTATTCACATTCATTCATTCATGATGGATTTGAAACTCTTTGTGAAGATTTATACATTGTCCTTCTTTGAAAAAGGACTCAGGATAGTTTACAATGAATAAAAACTATATATATCAAATAATAATAATTAATAAATAAATAAATAATGCAAACACGCCCCAAATCCACCCTCCCAATCAAGCTCCTCGTCCTCCCACATCTCATTTCACAAAAGATGTCAGTACAATTAAGTCCCTCACCACAATATAATAAAAATACAGTCAGGCATCTCTGAAATCTAATCCCCACCCACCAACCATGCAACCACAAACGGCTGGGAAACTGGTACTACTCCTGCCCTTCAACTCTCCCCACATTTTCCTTACCACATATCCCCATAAGAACCTGCAACCATATGCGTCCCATCCATCATAGGAGGGGTCATTGTAGCAGAACCACAGACTGGCCAGTAACTCAAGCCCAGAAAAGGGGAACATTAGCTGCAAGCAATAGCATCAACTGGCAAAGACTACCGACCCTTTAAGAGGCCAAGCAGTTTGGACTAAATAATTACCTCTTCTTCTTCTTCTTAATTTATTTTAGTGCCAACAGTGTACCTAGTGCTGTACAATCAATAGTTATAGACAGGTCCCTACCCCCAAGGGGTTTACAATGAGCCTGAAAGATGGCAGCTGGGCTGACTTGACAGGCTACATAAGGCTTGAGAAACTGAGGAGAAGAAAAGGGAGAGAGAAGGGATGGAGGAGAGAGACACCACTGAAAGCCGCTACAGACTGAGTAAAGCCTTCAATACTCAGGTAGGATCCACTGCATTATACCCAGAGGGGCTATATTTAATTACGCTGGAGTTTATGTTTCTTTGGGGACCCACATATACCGGGAGAAGCCCCTGCTAGGAGGATTTGGGCTGGCTAGTGGGGAGGAAGGAGGCCAGGTGTAAAAACCTGAGCATGTTCTGAGAATCTGAGACCTTCTTGGAGAACCTATGGCACAAAGGAGAAGTGGACATGGCAACGGCATGAGCTTATTCCCCAGACTGGCAGCATTCTCCGGGGTGGAGGGACATAAACCCTCCTTCCTCGTGCCCATATTTCATCTTCCTACATTAGCATTGTTGCCAGATACAACCATTCAAGACTATTTCTCCTCATCCAGGTGGACTGGTCACTCCTGCAAAATGTCTGGAGGTTTTGGCCTTGACACTATACCCACTGAGGAGAAGGCAAGAACATTCATTCTATTGTGTTGTAAGGCCCCATGGCCCCTCCTGCCTCCCACAGAGAGGCAAAGAGGTCCCGGGGATAACTGAGGTAGGGTGAGAATCAAAGTTTGCGATTTGGTCAATGAATTTGAATTCTCATCTCTATTATTATTACATCAGTGATATGCATAGTGCCCTCCATGGGGGGGTACAATTTCCCCAGGTTTCACCAGAATCAAATAAGAAACAAAAAAGATATAGCCAGAAATACGTTTTTCAGTTTTTTACCCTTTATCTCAAAAAAAATGTTTTCGTTTCTATTTTTATTATTATTATTATTTGTTGTTTTCATTATTGCAATAATGATAACAAAAATGACAATTTTCATAATAACGAAAAGAACATGCACACACCCCCTCCCCCCACTGGGCTTACAATCTAAGAGGGACAAGGATAACACACAGGGAGACACATATTCCCATTTTACAGACAGGGAACTGAGGCTGAGAGGTTGTGACTTGCCCACGGCCACCCAGTGAGTTCACTGACTAGAGTGAGATTCAAACGTTGATCTGCTAGGTCTAGGCTGAGCACCTTATCCACTACACTACGCTGGATCCCAGGAAAAGTACCACTCCTCAGGGAAAAGATCCAGATGTGCATGTCTGGAGCGACTTTCCTCAGAAGCTCTCTGTGTGCTTTATTAGTAGCCGTACACTAAGGCTCCCAGCACTCCTGTCAGTTAGAGAAGGAGAAGTGTTACTATCCCCATTAACAAGATGTACACCAGCCGTAACTGCTCACGTCCTTTGAGTTCTGTGGTGCTGAGTTTGCCAGGTTTTCTCGAACTGCAGCTTCCTGCCTGACTTAATAGGTCAGCTCTTTTGGGTACAGATCTTGGTTATTATTATCATTAGGTGTTTTCAAATGCGACGCTGACCTGGTTTGGTCCATTCTAGCCTGCCTGGTCCAGCACTGAACCTGCACATCCGTCCCAGGCCCACCGGTTCAGACCCAGCAGGGTAGATGGCTGGGCTGGAAATGTGGGCCTGGAAGAAACCAGGCCCGCAGTCCAGATCCAGGAGCCGCCCAGGCAGGCCAGAGCGGGCTGAGCCGGGCAGGCACGTCTATTGTTGCACCCACCCAGCCCGGTGTGTGGGGTTGCCATGGCTGCCTGTTATTGGCGGCCATGGCTGCCCATCATGGTGAGGGAATGGGGGACTGGCCACAGCATTGGGATGGTGCCAGCCAGCTGCATGCCGCTCCCTGCTCTCCCCCCTCTGCTAGGCCAGGCTGTGGGAATGTGTGATCCATTCCCTGTACTGATCCGGCTGGGCGTGGAGGGTGCCCCCATCACTCCCTGGGACGTGCAGCTGCTGCTGCTACACGTTTGTTGGCCCCCAGCGTTTATTATTTATATGTTTACAGAGAACCACCAGTGTGCCTGGCACTGAGCAGTTGTGATTACAGAGGCAGGTCTCTGCCCCAAGGGATTTACAATCTAGAATAGACAAGGGGAGGAAGGCATGAGGGGACAGGGAGACATACATGAAACTGAGAAGTTGCAGGTGCACGTGTTTAGCTTAGGCCGCTTTTAGACGTGCAGCTGGATCAGGCGCGGGAGCGGCGAAACAGCCACGGCGCTGTTTTAGACGAACCGAAAGCAGAAGTTGTGCGCGTGATCCGGCGCCGTGCATTCTTTTCCGGCCGCGTATGTCACCCCAGAGAGATCAGGGTGGTTCGCTCGCGGTCGGCAAAGAATGCGCGGCCCCGGATCACGCGCACAACTTCCGCTTCCAGTTCGTCTAAAACAGCGCCGCGGCTGTTTCGCCGCTCCCGCACCTGATCCCAGCTGCACGTCTAAAAGCGGCCTTAGTTACAAGGGAGGAGGAGGATCCTAAAGAATGAGACAGCAAAAAGAGAGTCACAAAGGAGCAATCTTCGGAAGGTGAGGAGTTAGGAAAGGTCTGATGGAAGAGGTAGGTTTTTAGGAGGGATTTGAAGGTTGCGAGGGAGGGAGCAGAGTGTGTTCAGGGAGGGAGTTCTAAGCAAAGGAAGCAGCATGGGAGAAGGGACGAAGGTGCTTTACGGAGTGAGGCTCAGGAGGTGGAAGGTGGTGGCAGAGGAGGAGCAAGGTTTTCTAGGCAGGAACCCAGTGGGTAATGAGAGCAGAAAGATAGGGGGGAGCAAGGCCATGAAGAGCTTTGAAGGTGATGACAAGGAGTTTGTGCTGGATGCAAAAGAAGAGACAGCTAGCAGAGGGAGGAGAGAAGGGGCCAAACATGACCAAAGTGGTGAGAAGCCAACACATACCTTCTCCTGTCCTAGGACTACCAAGGACCTGTTTGAAGAGTTGTCCAGAGAAGGTTGTGGGGGAGAGGGGAAGGGGCAATTTGCACTGGGCCTTACCCAAAGGAGGACCCCACAATGAACTTGTTTGATCACTGTAGATGCCCAAATGGCATTCTGTCATGGGCCTCCAAGAACCGCTAGGTGGCTCTACTTGTGGTATCTGATATGAGGTAGGGCTATAATGGTGGATGCCCTAACTTGAGCCATGGTGACCTGGACGCACAAGCAACTAGTGGGTTATGACCATGTCCAGACCACGTCTCCTTCTACTTGGAAAGCCGTGAGGTTAATGGTCTTTCTTTCTCATAGTGAGCTCCATAGTGTTGGTCTGATTTTTAAGATAGGAAGTGTAAAGAAATCAGAACTTGCTTGACCAAGGTGTCTGGAGCTTCATCCAGCATCACAATGAGTCTCTTGTTCTCAGGTCAGGGGGATCTCATCCTCTAAGACTCGATGTTCCCGGCTGCTGACCGGTGGGCTGATGCTGGTCTGTGGTCAATTGTTAGTCCACATCCAGGCTGGGTCTGGAATGACTCTCTCCCCCCCCCCTTCCAACATCTGAAAATCAAAAAAGAGGCAGAGTTATTCATTCTGTGTGTAGTACCTGGAAAGCTTCAGTCTGCATAGTACAAATATGGACCCCGGGGCCGATCCCATGCCCTGCGGACACATGCGGTGCGTGTCCACGTATGCACACACAAGTTGCGTGCACAGGGCCTATGGTGCACATGCAAACTGCACGGCGGCATGTATGTGTGTGCACTCGGTAGTGTGCGTGGGGCAAGGGATCAGCCCCAATGATTGATTACCATTTACACTGTTACCAATTAACCTTCTTTTTTTTACACTCCCTCTCACTGGACTGGTTTGGTTCTGCGTTAATGTGGTAAACAATAATGCAGGAAACGGTAATTCGGTAAACGGTAATATCTGCTATTCCAGTTTGGCAATTAACCTCTGCAGCTACCAGATAGTTACCGAATAACCACCAAACTCTCTGGAATACGGTTAATAACCACGGATAACTTTTTTGCTAGCCATTTCAACTCTAAGGAGTTTGCCCTGATTGGCACAAAGACAGATGCACTGCAGAGGTGACCCAGTACGGCAGCTACTATGTCCTTAGATGTGCATCCTCCTTGTTGGGATGGAAGCTTATTGGTGGGCACTGGGGGAGAGTCTTGTACTGCTGTTGTCTGTTTTGTACCTATTCCATGGATAAATTGAAGATTTCAATCTTCAGGCTACTTAAAATTATTATGTATATAGCGCCAACAATGTGCCTGGTGCTAAGCAGTCGTGATTAGAGAGAGGTCCCTTCCCCAGGGGGTGGGTTTCAGTCTAGGATGGACAAGGGAGAGGCAACATGGAAGAGAGACAGACAGGCAGGCAGGCAGGCAGGCAGGCAGGGGTGTAGCTAGGTGGGAATGGGCCCCCTGCTGGGGCACTCCACTGTGCATGTTCATTCTCCGCGTGTGTGGGTCCCCAAGCCTGGGGACCCTGGGGCAGCTGCACCTGCTGCACCTATTACAGCAGGGGTGGGGAACCTCAGGCCTCCGGGCCTAATGTGGCCCACGGCTAGTTTTTATTTGGCCCCTTTCCAGTTCTTGGAACTGGTCCCTGGATCTATTTCCTACCCCCGGCCACTGAAAAACTGAGCTCAGGGCAAGGGAGCAGAGATGAGGGCCTGCACACAAGGACAGGGGACAGATCCACAGTATAGATCCATGATCTGGACCCTCCTCTTCCATCCCGCACCCCTTGAGTGCTTCCACTCCCAATCTCTAGGCAGCCGTCAGTGCTTGTACTCATTTTCCCTGGGAGGGATAAGGTTCACCAGCCCTGTATTATAGCTACGCCTCTGAAGAAAGGGATACATTGGGTGTTTTTAGATGGGCACAGGGGCAGCCCGTCCGCCAGAGCTGCTATGAGGGAGCACCCCTGTGTCCGCCCGCTTCCAGCCACTCCATGGTCCATTTTAGATGGACTCAGTTGGTTCCCCTGGCCATGGTCTGCTTGTGTGGTGCCACCTCCCCACCCTAGAGTTGTGGGCGATCACCCGATGCTCTAGGTGAGATCACCCTAGAGTTGTGGGCGATCACCCGATGCTCTAGGTGAGATCACCCTAGAGTTGTGGGCGATCACCCGATGCTCTAGGTGAGATCACCCTAGAGTTGTGGGCGATCACCCGATGCTCTAGGTGAGATCACCCTAGAGTTGTGGGCGATCACCCGATGCTCTAGGTGAGATCACCCTAGAGTTGTGGGCGATCACCCGATGCTCTAGGTGAGATCACCCTAGAGTTGTGGGCGATCACCCGATGCTCTAGGTGAGATCACCCTAGAGTTGTGGGCGATCACCCGATGCTCTAGGTGAGATCACCCTAGAGTTGTGGGCGATCACCCGATGCTCTAGGTGAGATCACCCTAGAGTTGTGGGCGATCACCCGATGCTCTAGGTGA
>QEPC01013355.1:2325530-2339152 GCA_003113815.1 Sphenodon punctatus | reverse complement strand
GTCTTCCAGAAAAGATGTAAGACCTTTTGGTTTGGCCAAGCATTTGGCAGGAAGGGATAGGGTTGGATGGAAGGGTTAGAGAAAAGGTTGGTGTGCGGGAGGCTTTGGAATTTTTTTTAGCAGTTTTATATTATATTTTGTAAGTTTTCCTGAGCCTAATTGGGAAGGGCGGGGTAAAAATTGGAATAAAAATAAAATAAAATAATGGAAGTGGTGCACATCTCTTAAAATCATGGAATCCGCAACCTCCGTGACCTCCATGCCAAAATCAGAGCCTTACAAATAAACCATCCAAGTTTTCTCTGGCTTCTATTTCTAGTCCTGAAATGGCCAATATCAGCCTTTTCTGGTCTTTCACAGTTTAGGGTGCACATTCCTACTGAGAACATTTCCCGGGACTCAACCCCCTTGAATTTAATTGCCGGGGCTGAGGCATGGCAATCCCCCCCTACAAATGAAGCCCTGCCTGTATCCCCCTCTCATATCCTCCTCAGTCATCTCTTCTGAGAGCTGAAGAGCCCTAACCAATTGCACCTCCCCTCCTATAAAAGCCCTTCGATATCCATGAGCATCTTTGTTGCCCTTCCCAGTTCAACTGTGTCCTGCCATGTTAGACAAGTCTCAAAATGTGGTCACACAGGCAGCAATTTTTGAAACCTCTGCCCCGTTGATTATCTTTAAAGAATCCTTTGTTTTCTGTATTGAGGTTTTCATGTTGTCTCTGATTTCAGATGTGACAGAAGAAGCGTTTTGTGTTTTGTTTTTATAACAATGAGTTGAGAATGCTTGACTACTCCTTAGTGCCTGTCATAATTAAGAAACCTTTGCGCTTCTAAAAAAAAAACTGGCTTTGCGACGATGGGGCTCTGCGAGGAACCGTGACTCAAGAGGCAGGAGCGACTCTGAGTAAACACTTTAGAAGGCCTAGACCTGGAAATTATTTCAATTTATTAGGAGCTAGTCATGAACACACAATTACCTATTGAAAGTGTCTGGCTTTGAGAACAGACAGATGGAGAGCACAGAGGTTACTTCCACCAGGCCTTGGGTTGACCTTTGAGGGGGGAATTAAATCAGTCTGACCTTGTTGCAAGGCCTTAATTATATCCATAGATCCTCCGCTCTTGCCCCCAAATAATGCATCTTTAATACGTCGCAGCCTTCACTCTTTTTTTTTAATCCGTTTTTTCTACCTCAGAGGTATTTTGTCCACACTTAAGCACCAGTGTTACATTGAGCTATTAATACTTCACATTGGCGACCTTAGTGGTCATCTTGCCGTGTCTTTCAAAGAAGGATCCTTGAAAAACATAAAAACTATATCTGCAAAAGTGAGGTTTCCTTCTCCTTGAGCATAAAATGAAAGTTTGAAAGGACAAAAGAACTAATTTCAGCCAAGGGCACAGGAGACATTGCATACTGTCCTTTGCAAGCTCAAAAAACCCAGCCAGGTACAAACATGGTGTTTGAGAAGGTTTAGGGCCAGAACTGTAATGTCTTTTCTTTATTGACTCTCTTATTGTTCTGTGGAATCAATGGGCCTGAGTCTGATGCAAATCAATGGGTGTTTTTAAACGAAGCGGCTCCCCTCAAGGACTGCCTGTCCCTGCGTGGAGCTCTTTTCATCTGAATCCTATGGGGTGTGTGGGTGTGCTCCTATGGCCACCCATCCCCAATGCATCCCTGCCCCCCCATGCACAGGGCTTTCGGCAAAAAGCCAGAGTGCCCCATGCGTGGATGAGTTGGGGATGCATGAGCAGGATGACTGTGCATGGGGCCCCTCGTGTGAAGGACTCCCCTGCGCATAGCACCCATGCGCCTGCCTCACGCACTGACCACGCCCCCGCCTGCCCGTCTAGTTTAAAAACACCCAATGGAGCAAGCACAGTTTACACCAGGGGTGGGGAACCTTAGGCCCAGGGGCCAAATGTGGCCCCTGGCAAGTTTGTATGTGACCCCTTTCCAGTTCCTGGATCTGGCCCCTGGATCCAGTCCCTACCCTGAAGCACTGAAAGACCATGCTCAGGTTAAATGAGCAGAGATGAGGTCTTGCCCACAGTGATGGGGGCAAGATCCATGGCACAGATCCATCATCTGGGACCTCTTTTCCTTGAGTGCACCTCTTATGCACCCTGCCCCCAGCTTCTAGGCGCCCCTCAGAGCTTGTGCTAATTTTCAAAGTGGCCCCCCCTGGGGAGGAAAAAGTTTCCCCATCCCCTGAACATCCCCAGCAGAAAGTCTGAGTCTTCTGTTTCCTGGACTCATTAAGAAGCCATAAGCACAGACTGAGAGGAGACTTGGATTGCAAGGTGTTACAGTACCTTCGGAACAAATGCTTGAAGACAGATTTTCGAAGGATATTTTTTCTGGCCTTTGAAAGGCCTTTTATTAAATGTAAACATAAAATAAAATAATGAACTTCAGAGAAACTTTGCTTGGGTTTTATGAATCAGAAGGAACTTTTTGTGTAAAGTAAATGTGTCATGTTAAAGTTAATGTAGTTCCTATGTGCCTAGATGGCAGCCCTAATATGATTAGTTATACAAGAAGTGAATGAGTAAATAGGGAGCGGTTATTTACCTTCTCAATAGTATTGAGCGGGTTGTGGCTCAGCAGCTGCATGAGCATCTGGACCGCACCGGTTTTCTTGATCCCTCTCAGTCCGGCTTTCGTTCGGGTTATGGCACCGAGACTATAATAGTGGCTTTGGTCAACGACCTTCGTCGGGAACTGGATCAGGGTCATTCGACCCTGTTCATCCTATTAGTCCTGTCAGCTGCATTTGATACCGTTGATCATGAGATGTTGGTGACTCGTCTGCGGGACTGTACTGGGGTGGGTGGAACCGTTCTTGAATGGTTCCGTTCCTTCCTGGCTGGGAGAACCCAGTGGGTGGTGATTGGGGATTGTTCATCTTCTCCCCGGGACCTCACGTGTGGAGTTCCACACGGCTCTATTCTGTCCCCTCTCTTGTTCAATGTGCATATGCTCGGTGAGGTTGAGACGGTATGGGGTGCGGTGTCATCAATATGCTGATGACACCCAGCTCTACCTCTCCTGTTCATCCAACCCAGACCCAGAAGTCTCGGTGCTTACCTGATGTTTGGCGGCTGTGGGGGATTGGATGAGGGCGAGCCGTCTGAAATGAAATCCTGACCAGACAGAGGTGATGTTGGTGGGGAGGGCGCTGTGTGTGATGTCCCCCATCATTGATGGGGTTCGTCCCCCACTGGTCTCTCAGGTCTGGAGTCTGGGGGTTCTCCTCGATCCACAGCTTTGCCTAGATCTCCAGCTTGAGGCTGTGGCGCGGAGTGCTTTCCGCCAAATACACCTGGTGCGACGGCTTCGACTGTATGTCTCTGACTCCGACCTGGCCATTGTCATCCGTGCCTTCATCACCTCAAGATTAGACCATTGTAAAGCGCTCTACGTGGGGCTACCTTTGGTGACAGTCCGGAGGCCGCAGATGGTGTAGAATGCAGCCGCCTGTCTCCTTATGGGCACAGGCCGTCGCAAGCATGACGAGGATGGGGTTTTTATTTATTTTTTATGCCTCACTTTTATGTATTTTATATATTTTATGTATATTTTTAAATATTTAAATTTTTGTAAGTCGCCTCAAGCTGCCTAGGCAGGAGAGGCGGGATATAAATATTGGAAATAATAAATAAATAAATAAATAATTAAACGGATTGCCCCACTGTCACCTGTTGGGTGGTACTTCCAAGTGACTGAGATTGGCCACTGTCGGAGACAGGATGCTGGGCTTGATGGACCGCCCAGTAGGGCACTTCTTGGTCAGATCCATGGTCCGTCTAGCGCAGCGTCTTGTCTCCAACACTGACCAACTTTGGTTTGCTTCAGAGACGTGCCCAACAGGTTATAATGGAGTGATCCATTATCTGCCATTCACTCCCAGCCCCTGACATAGTTCTATGTTACAGTAAGGCTTAGCAGCTCTAAATTCTGACTGGGGTCCTGTTGTGCCCGGCGCTGTACAGAGACGACCCTGGATCTTTCAGTCTAAATCTGCAAGGCCAGCAAAGGGGAGGAGAGAGAGAGAGAGAGAGAGAGAGAGACAAAGGGCTCATTCACACAACCCTCTTCCCCTTGCAAACTCTCCACTTGTTTCCTAATATGGGTTTAACACTTGCCAGTTGCCACTGTTCCAGCTGCCTGACATGGGGCAGGGTGGGGGTATACTGTTATGTTTTTTCAAGCAAACCCAGGAGCTAACTATGGAGGGAGCATGGGTTTGGGGTGGGGTGCAGGGTTGCTGCTCAGAATAAATCGAGGGAGCTTATCGGCAGACCCATAGAGTAGCCAAAACCATGTCACACAATGAATGACTGTTCACTGCCCCCTGAAGCAGGGCTTTGCAAAGTCAGTTTCATCAGAGGGGCTTTGCTTAGACCTTTTTCACCATAGGGGAGCTTTGCTCTACATTGAAAAGCTTTTCCTTGTCAGTTTCACTAGGTGGGATTTTTTTCATCGCCTGGGGGTGGGGTGGGGTGGGGGTGGGGATTGAGCTTTGTCTTGTCAGTTTCACCAGTGGGGAGCGTTGCCCTGCAGGGGGGAGCTTTGCCACGTCAATTTCACCAGTGGGGAGTTTTTGCAATGTCAATTTCACTAGTAGGCAGCTTTTCTTTGCAAGTTTCAGGGGAGGTGGAGCTTTTCCCTGTCAGTTTCACACGGAGGGAGGAGCATTGCCGTATCAGTTTTGTCGGGGGAGGGGGGGAGCTTTGCTTTGTCAGTTTCACCAGCAGGGCTTTTGGGCTTCACCTATTTATGCTGCGACCTTGTGAACTCCCCCACTGATCAGAGTTCATAACATGGCAGCATAAACGTAGAATGGGCATTAACATTTGATTCTGCTGTTCAACCAAGGGAAGATGTAGGGTAAACATAAATGTACAGTTGCTGAGGTGGGGAGTGTCACCTGTCCCCCCTTATCTCCATCCAAAACTCTGCTGCTAGGGTCATCCATTCAGCCCGTCGCTTCGACCACATGCAGCCTCTCCTCCCCTCGCTTCACTGGCTCCCCCTTCCAGAACGCATCCTTCACAAACTCCTGGTGTTCACATATAAATCCCTTCACAACCTGGCTCCCCCTTACCTCTCAGCCCTAGTCTCCTTACACACTCCTGTGCGCACTCTCCGCTCCTCCTCTGCCCCCTCCCTCTCTCTCCCTAGCCACCTTCATCCCTTCTCCCTTGCTGCCCCCCACGCCTGGAACTCCTTCCCTTCCCATATCCGCCCCATGGTCCACCCTCGGAGGCTGATGGAACCCCAGCGGTTCCAGGAGGTCCTGAGGGAATTAACCTTGGACCTGGACGGCCACTCTGTCAATGAGCTAGTCCAGCATTGGAACAGTTTGTTGGGGGAGGCCATTGACAGGGTGGCTCTGAGACGCCCCCTGCCTCTGGGGACGCCCATCGGCCCCTTGGTTTACTGAGGGGCTGCGGTATATGACGCGTGTAGGCAGGAGGCTAGAGTGATGCTGGCGTCGGACTCGCTCTGACTCTGACCGACTTCTCCATAGGGCCCATTTGTGGTCCTATGTTGAGGCTGTGAGGACAGCAAAGAAGGAGTTATTTGCTGCCCTCATAGCGTTTGCAAAGTCACGCCCGGAGGAGCTGTTTTGGGTGGTGCAGGGAGGTCAGTCCAGCCTCCCCCCACCTGGACGGGGACTTGTCCCAGACCCGCTGTGAGGAATTTGTCACCTACTTTGCAGACAAGATCGCTCGGATTCAGAGTGACTTTGACGCTGGGTTGGGGGCAGTAGGTGGCGAGCGCAAGGGGACGGAGGCTCCGTCTGGTCCAATTTTGTGGGGAGAGTTTCAGGAAGTGACGCCAGCTGATGAGGTGGATGTCTTGGGGTCTGTGAGAGCCACTAGTTGTGAACTTGATCCATGCCTGTCCTGGTTGGTGAAAGCCTCCAGGGAGACATTGGGGATGGTGCTGGTGAGAGTGGTTAACGCGTCCCTGCGGCAGGGGAGGCTGTCACCTAGCCTCAAGGAGGCTGTGGTGCGCCCCCTGCTGAAGAAACCATCATTGGATGTGGACGCACTCGCCAGCTACTGACCTGTCTCTAACCTTTCCTTTTTAGGGAAGGTTATTGAGCGGGCAGTGGCGATCCAGCTCCAGGCGCATCTAGACAGCATCGGTTTCCTAGACCCTTTTCAATCGGGGTTCCATCCTGGCTATGGCACTGAGACGGCGTTGGTGGCTTTGGTTGATGATCTCCGCTGGGAGATGGATGCAGGACGTTCTACATTTCTTGTCCTGCGAGATCTCTCGGCCGCTTTTGATACCGTGGACCATGGGCTGCTGTGGAGGCGGCTGCATGACCTGGGGGGTCTGGACGGGACTGTTCTTGAATTGTTCCGCTCATTCCTCTTGGGGAGAAGCCAGCGGGTGGTGTTGGGGGATGAGACGTCTTGCCCCCGTGTGTTATCATGCGGCGTTACGCAGGGTTCCATCCTGTCTCCATTATTATTTAATGTGTACATGCAGCCCTTGGGGGAGGTCGTGAGAGGGTTCGGGGTGCGGTGTCACCAGTATGCTGATGATACTCAGCTGTACCTCTCTTTTTCAGCTGACCCAGACCCTGCTGTCTCGTTGCTATCCCGGTGTCTGGAGGCCGTGGCGGAATGGATGTGGCAGAGCAGACTGAAGCTCAACCCCCATAAGACGGAGGTGATGGTGGTGGGGAGAGCGAGGGAGGTGTTGACCCCCCTGATTGGGGGGGTTTGCCCTCCTATAGCTCAGCAGGTTTGGAGTCTGGGAGTGATATTGGACTTGGAGCTCCACCTGCTTCGACAGGTGGAGGTGGTGGTGAAGGCCACCTTCCACCAGTTGTATCTGGTGCGGAGGCTGCATCCGTACATCTCCGGACCGGACCTGGCCTCCCTCATCCATGCCTTCGTCACCTCGAGGCTGGACTACTGCAATGCGCTTGTTCCTGGTCTGGAGGCTGCAGCTAGTGCAGAATGTGGTGACCTGGCTCCTGATGGGGACGGGCTGTCGGGAGCATATAACACTGGTGCTCCGGACTCTGCACTAGTTGCCAATAGCATGCTGAGTCAGGTTGAAGGTATTGGTAATAATCTATAAGGCCCTTCACAGTCTCGGCCCCTCGTACCTCAGGGACTGCCTCGCCCTCCGCGCCTCAGAGTGGCTCCTTCGGTCTACCTGGGGTGCCTTCTTCGAGGTCCCCCATGTGAAGTGGGGGGCCACAATGGAGAGGGCATTCTCGGTGGCCGGGCCTCATCTTTGGAACTCCCTCCAGGAGGAAGCTTGCTTGGCCCCAAGCCTTTTAACATTCCGACGGGCTTGTAAAACCTGGCTGTTCACCCAGGCCTTTCGGAAGGAGGGGAGGGTGGGTTACGGTTTTTAGCTCTTCCCGACCCTTATTTCTTTTTTCATTTCTTTTGCCTAACCCTGTTTTTGAGGTTTTTAAATTACGTGTGTTTTTAAAAATTGTTTCTATTTTTATGAATGTTTTTATTTTGCTTGTACGTCGCCCTGAGATGCCATAGGCATATGGGGTGACTAATAAATGTTTATAATAAATGTTTATAATAAATATCTGCCTTGCCCCCTCCCTCCGCCCCTTCAAATCCCTCCTCAAAACCCACCTCTTTCGCACCGCCTTCCCGACGCCTGCTAGAACCTTCCTGCAATATTTACTGTCTGTCCTCCCCGCAGACTCCTGCCTAACCGCAACCAAGCCAAGCACGTGCACCTGAGACTTCGCATCCGCTGAATGTTATTGATCCCTCGTCTCTCCCTATGTCCCCTCTCCTTGTCTCCCCCCTCTGTGTCTATTAGATTGTAAGCCGTAGGCAGGGACTGCGTCTATCTTATTGTTCTGTATAGCACCAGGTACATCGCTGGCGCTATACAAATGCTAATAATAATAATAATAATAATAATAATAATAATAATAAATAAATTAATAAATTAATAAATTAATAAATTAATAATTACTAAAGTGAGCCAAACTGGGCAGCGTCACATTTGTTAACACGCCTAGTCAGAACCGAGGGGTTGATTTCCCATGTGGTTAACATAACATGTAGAGACACCCATAGCTGCTGATTTTGATGGTCAGCCCCTAACACCAGCTGGCAGAGAACAAGAGATTTATCAGGAAGTGGTAAGGATTTCACATAAGACTCAGAATTCAGTTTTGTGCCAGGATTGAGTGTTGTGTAAATAAGTCAAGCGTCTGCCCCCCAAATCACATCCATACACATGCGCTCCACACCTCTTGGCAGGTGCCTAAGAGATCGAATGATGCAGATTGATTGTTGGAAGCCTCTTTACCCGTATGCCATTTTATCCATTATGACCCATGAGGTACTTCTCCGAAGCAACTGAGGATGGCCTGGTCGCTGCTGGAGATGGGATTGACAGCGGACCTTTGGTCTGACCCAGTATAGCACTTACGTTCGTATGCGTGTGTGCGGGGATGGGATCGACAGGGCAAATCCAGGAACTAGAAAGGGGCCAAATAAAAAACAGATAGACTAAATTTGGCCCCTGGGCAGGTTCCCACCCCTTTGAATTATTATTATTATTATTATTATTATTATTATTATGCCAGCGGTGTACCTGGCACTGTACAGTCAGTAGTTCAGACAGGTCCCGATCCTTAAGAGGCGTATTATCTAAGAGATGAGGAAGGGGGAGACGCGGCAGAGGCGCATGTCGGGAGAGACAGGGATACAAGCGAACGGTATGAAACGCATAGGAACTCTATGCAAGCGAGCAAGAGACGAAACAAAACAATGCTTTTCACCGCTGAGGCGGTGGGGATTCTGGGTGCAGTCCCTGCCCTCCATTCCAGTGCCAAGGAGACAGGCGCCTGGAGTGTTGCCAGCTGTTTGTTTTTTTACCAGAGTCCTGTATGTAATCCTACAGGGGCCCTAGTCCATGATCGGCCCAGACTGCTGTACAGAGCGCACAGCAGCCTGATTCAGGCTTCAGAGGTGAGGAATAAAAGCTTCTGGTTTGTACGCACTAAAGATCACCTCGCCACAGTCAGTTCCCCTGACTCCCCGGTCTACGCAGGCCGATGGAGTTTTACTTATTAAGAAGATGAATGAGTCTAGCCTCACCCAGGATAGGGTGAGGCTCCTTAAGGTAGTTAAAGACAGGGTTTGTCCTACCGTAAGGGGTAGTTAGGGAGTGCCCTTATCTTAGGAGGGACAATTAGAGACTTAAAAGAGTTGGGAGCCTAGCTCCTTTTTTGAGGGAGGCCTTAGCCCCTGGCTGAAGGGGTTTGCTTTGAGAAGGGGAATATCCTCCAGGCCTCCTGATGGCTACAGACAATATTATCCAGTCCAGTGCTCAAAACCACTAGTAATAACATTCCCGGCAAACAGAAAAATACTTCAAAAAGGGGAGGAACTCTCCCCATTGCTTCCAAGTTAATTAATAGGAGTTCTGCCCTCAGGGGACACCCAGCCTTACCACAGGTCCACCCACCCACAGCGATTGTCCCGGGTCCTGCTATTTCCCCTACATCTGGGTCCCTGCAAGGGCCACTGTTTTCACCAGGGCAGGGTGTGGCATCTCCACTCCCTCCCAGTGGGTCTCCAAACATGACCGTCTCTAGGACCCTCGGCAGGGCTGGCCTTCGAATTTGTGAGGGCCAGAGCAAAAATAAAATGCAGGCCGCCCCCCTCCCGCCATGGTCCCACCCTCCACCGCGCCACCCCTTTAACAATTGGCAACGTGGGGCTCCCACACCTCAGTAGGGGAGGCGAGGGAAGGGGGGCAGGGCCCCACAAGAGTTGATTCTTGGGTGGAAAGGGCTCCACACAGAAATAGCCTGTCCCAGGCCCTCAGGAGCTGTGGTCCCAAAGCTACCAGGACTGGCCTTCCTGTGCCCCTCCCAACTGTGGGGCCCATACTATGGCTCTTACTGGCCCTGCTTAAGGCCGGCCCTGGCCCAATGACGGGTGTCTTTGAAGGGGCAGGGCTACAGGGGAAGGGATGAGGCCTCCAGGATCCCCACATTTTATCTTTGCCCCCAGGCCCTGTAAATTCTAAAGCCATTGACTTTAGAATTCTAAAGCCATTAAGTCTGCCATTGAAGCCAAGGGGTGTGTATACTGGGGTGGGTGGTGTCGAGTACGTTTGAAGGAAAGTCTCCATCCTATAGCTCACCCTATTCATCCTTGAAATGTTACATACAATCACTGGAATGCTATGCAAGGGTCACAAGAGAGGACTGCATTCACAATCAAGCGAGTGGAATCATTTAAAGATAGAATTTCAGATTTAACACTGAATTTCTCTTGGCAGGAGCCGGGAGGGTCCAGTTCTGGTCACTGATAAGACAGGCCTGTATTTTACAGGTATCTCTGTAAAATCACGGGGCGGGTGTGCGCGGGTCATTTTGAGCTGGTGTTTGACTCTTTGTGTTGTTGCAGTGGCATTCTAAGGTCATTGTTAGTATTGTAGAGTTGAGAAAGCCGATGTCACAAATGATGGACTTACTTTGGTTCTGATCCTCAAAGTATTGCTTCAGTACAGCCCCCCAGGGCTCAAACTAGGAAGAACTTTGAGGTTTGGAGCCAAATTTGTCTTGTCTGTCAACATTTTGCATCCCAAGTTGCAAAGCCCCCAAATGCACAAGCTGTTCTTACTCAGAACTCGTGTCTTGTATCCGAGTGGCTACGGTGAGGGACTAGGACCTAGGAAGCCACGGTTCAAATCTCTCTTTTGCCATGAACTCAATGGGTGATCTGGGGCAAGTCACTATGGGTAAAAGCAGACGTGACAGTGCACTGCTATGGCCTCCCTTGCACTGGACCTTGCCTGCACTTCTGTGCAGACGCTGCCAGATATTGGCCCAGGATTGCCTTGGGCTAAGGTCTGTCTAATTGGGCCACGGGCGGGGGATATCATGTCTGTTGCTGCCGGCCGACACGGCCTGGGGTCGGGGCCTGCCATGATTGGCTGCTATGGCTGGCTGCCATTGGCTGCTGTGACTGCCTGTAACGGAGCTGGGACTGGCTGGACGCACATTTGTGCGTCTCCTCGTTCCCCCACACCGTGGGCCCTGGCCGCAGGCATATTTGTTCTGCGGCCCGCCACGGTCTGGACTGTATCCACCATGGCTTCCTGTCCCGACCTGGGCCAGGTTGCTGCGGCAGCGCGATCACATGTGTTTTTACCCTATCTCTCAGCCTCAGTTTCCCATCTGTAAAATGGGAATGTATGTATCCCTCTCTCTTCCTTGTTTCCCTTCTCTTGTTCATCTCAGATAGCAAGGGCGTGACAAAGGGGCTGTCATGCAGCTTTCTGATGTGAGGGCCCCGACCCTTACAGAATGTCGTGGCATCCTGGTGCTCCCGTGTCGGAAAGAGGCAGGGAAGTCCTGATGTCCCACACCCATTCTGAAACGGCTGCTTCTTGACACCTCTGGAAGCCCTGATCTCTCCAGGGGGCGCACCAGCTGACCCAAAGATATAGGGGCTTCCCCTGCAGTCTGGAGACCCTTAATCAAAACCTGGAGCCAACAGATGAAAGGTCTAGGAGGGGGTGGCCTCCTAGCCATGATGACTGCCCTCATCTCTCTCTCACACACACACCCTACCATGCTCTGCCCACTCACACTTGATCTGGGGAGGTTGGGGGCTCATTCTTCCCTTCTCTCCCCTGACCATAAGAAGCTAAGAAGACAAAAACAGCCCACCCCTTTCAAAGGCCTTTCATGGATCCTCAGCCACCCCACCACCATTGTGACTCAGCTCTGGAGAAAAAGGTGAAAGGGGTGGGACTTATTATCTAGTCAATCAGACGTGAGTTTAGCCCTGCTCAGTCTCTTCCCCTCCCATCTAGCCTGGAAGGAAGACAGGGCAGGCTTGGGCAGGGCAAAGCTCAAATTTCAGCTCCAGCAGCTCAGGCTGAGCTCGCTGTGTGAGGCAAGGAGCCGGGGTTCCTTGGAAACAAGCTCCGTGGACCAGATTTGGATTGTGGGCTGCCCAGGAAAACTTTCATTTCGATTGGTGAGTCAAATATAAAAGTATCCAGGTCTAAATACTAGTGTATTATTATTATTATTATTATTATTATTATTATTATTATTATTATTATTTTATTAGCATTTGTATAGCGCCAGCTATGCACCTGGCGCTTTACAGAACAATAATATAGACGCGGTCCCTGCCTACGGCTTACAATCGAATAGACACGGAGGGGGGAGACAAGGAGAGGGGACATAGGGAGAGACAAGGGATAAATAGCATTCAGCAGATGCGAGGTCTCAGGTGCACGTGCTTGGCCTGGTTGCGGTTAGGCAGGAGTCTGCAGGGAGGGCAGGCAGTAAATATTGAAGGAAAGTTCTAGCAGGCGTCGGGAAAGGCAGTGAGGAAGAGGTGGGTTTTGAGGAGGGATTTGAAAGTGCCGAGGGAGGGGGCGAGGCGGATGTGGGGAGGGAGGGAGTTCCAGGCGTGGGGGGCAGCGAGGGAGAAGGGACGAAGGCAGTTAGGGGAGCAAGGGAGAGTGAGAGAGGGGGCATATTTAATTTTTGCCTAGGGCCCTGCAAAACCTAGCCCCTGCTGGTACAGTCAGTTATATATGGACAGTTTTAAACTAACTTGATCAAGGGCCTTGCTATAATGACAGGTGTTGCTATTACACCGGGGCCCAGACACTGGATGAGGGGATATGAGGACCACATTCCATCTTCTTCACCAGGACCCATTCCAACCTAGCTACACCTCTCAACTTGATGGCACAAGGCCTGAATGTAGAGCAGCCCTTATTCATACCAAGGGCCACTTGCTAAATCAGAGATCTCTTTCTGGAAACCTCCCATCCCAAGGCCTTTTTCTATGGCACCTAAGCTACTTGGCTACCTAGAATGGGTCTGGTAGAGAGCTGAACCGAGTACCTGCAAAAATGCGTATACGCCAAATTTCTGGTACCCAAGTCAACTCAACAATATCGGGTACCAATTGGTACCTGATTTGGGTACCTGATATTCCAGAATGTCGACTTCTGGTCCCAGAATGTCAGCTTCCGGTACCGATTTTTCAACTTCCAACACCTATATTTCCATCCTGGAAAGTTGACTTCTGGTTCTGGAAAATCAGCTTCCAGTCCCGATTGTTTTGACTTCCTGTCCTGATTTCTTTTTGTTTTCTGTACTGATTTTTTGTTCTTCTATCCTGATATACAGATCAGTAATCAGAAACAAAAATGGGCTCTGGAACTACCCGATTTTGTGGGGGGGTATCTGGGTACCCGATTGGTACCTGGGTAGCCCATCGAAGACTCAGTGCAGTACTCAAAATGCAGGTGTTACTTGCGGATACTAAATTAAGTACCTGTTTCAGTTCTAGCAGAAGAATCTTCACCATCATGTCATGCCAGGGCCCCGAGTTGCTTCATGGAAAAGTCTGTCAGAGTCTTGGACTGGGGCCGTTTTTAGACGTGCGCGGTGGCACCCGCACTTGTTTTCCAAAAGAGCCAGCAGCCCGATTTACACGTGATGCCGCCACCGAATATGTGCATGCGCGGGTGATGCATATCCATTTCCGGCCGCGAACTGACCGGGTTGGCGATCGAGGCCGCGCATGCGTGTATTCAGCGGCGTCACG
>QEPC01013355.1:2308273-2323985 GCA_003113815.1 Sphenodon punctatus | reverse complement strand
TGTAGAGGTATTATGACATCCTCAGTTTTGTTCTCTATCCCCTTCTAAATAATTCCTACCATTCTATTTTCTTTTTTGACTGCTGCTGCGCACTGTGCTGTGGATTTCATTGTATTGTCCACAAATACCCCCAGATCCTGTTCCTGAGTCGTAACTCCTGGCTTAGTACCCAGCATTGTGTACTCATAGTTTGGATTATTTTCCCCTACGTGCATCACTTTGCACTTGTCCACATTAAATCGCATTTGCCATTTAGATGCCCAGGCACCCAGTCTTGTAAGATGCCGTTGCAGTTCCTCACAGTCTGCTTGTGTTTTAACTACCTTGAATAACTTGGTGTTGTCTGCAAATTTGATCACCTCACTCTTAGCACCCTTTTCCACATCATTAATGAATACATTAAACAGCACCGGTCCCAATACAGATCCCTGAGGCACATCACTTTTTACATCTCTCCATTGTGAAAACTGACCATTTAGTCCTACCCTTTGCTTTCTATTTTTAACCAGTTTCTGATCCATAGTAAGACACTATCTCCTATCCCATGACTTTTTAATTTTCTCAAGAGTCTCTCATGAGGGACCTTATCAAAAGCTTTCTGGAGATCCAGGTACACTATATCTACTGGGTCTCCCTTGTCCACATGATTATTTACACCCTCAAAGAATTCCAACAGGTTAGTCAGGCATGACTTACCTTTAGTCAGTCCATGTTGACTCTTCCCCATTAAGCCATGTTTGTCAACATGCCCTGTGATTCTGTCCTTAATGATGGTTTCCACCATTTTGCCCGGCACAGACATCAAGTTTCCTGGTCTGTAGTTTCCAGGATTGCCTCTGGATCCCCTTTTAAATATCGGGGTTAAATTTGCCACCCTCCAGTCCTCGGGTACAGTGGCAGATTTTAGTGACAGGTTGCAAATTACTAACAGTAGGTCTGCGATTTCATATTTGAGTTCCTTCAGAACTCTGAGGTGAATGCCATCTGGCCCTGGTGACTTGTTAGTATTCAATTTATCAATTTGCCCTAGAACATCCTCCAACGTCACACTGATTTGTAACAGTGCTTCCAATTTGTTGCCCACAAAGCAAGGAGCCGGCGTGGGTACCTCCCCAAAATCCTCTGCAGTGAAGTCTGACGCCAAGAACTCATTCAGCTTCTCTGCAATCTCCTTATCCTCCCTGAGCGCCCCTTTTACTCCCTTGTCATCTCATGGCTCAACTGACTCCCTAGCAGGCTTCTTGCTTCTGATGTATTTGAAAACCATTTTATCCACAAACCATTGAATCGAGAGCTGTCCTACTGAAGACCACGATCATGGCCAAGGTGTGTTTGCATTTTTTAAAAGCTGTGCTGAGCTCCAATTTGATATACTTTGCTCACAGTGATATTAATTTTTTTAAATTAAATCACAGTCAGACCTCTCTCCCCACCCCTCTAATTCAGATCCTTCCTTATTCTGGACAGGTTCCTGCATTGAGCAGGGGTTGAACTGGATGACCTCTGAGTAACCTTCCAACTCTACGATTCTGTGAGTCTAGATTTGATGCCCCTCCCCCCAGCTTTCAAACACAAATGCCGCTAGTTTTCATTATAGACAGGGACCTGTGTTCACTGTGCTGTCCAGATTGGCGCCAATGGGGAAAATGCAGTGAAAATAGGTCCCTGATTAGAGACCAACAACATGGGGGAAAAAATTGGCTGCTAAAACACAGCATTTCCTAAGTAGCTGGAACATCTTGAAAACATTGGCAGATTTCCTTCTGCTTTTACGTTCCCATCATTTAAAAGGCATCCGATGATTTCCCTTCCGCCAAATATTGAACACCCCTCCCTGCCGCCATTTCCCTTTGTGCCAAGACTCAGCCCTGAGATCTTCTATCAGCCAAGATGAACAATTCTTACATTGGGAACTTGAGAACAGAAATCCTGACAAACACTTATTCTCAGAGGGCTGGCACACCTGGCAGTAACCGTGTTGAATTATGGCAGTTCCTTAATTAGGAAAAGGCTGCTCGGAAGAGAGTTTTATGCCCTGTTTATCGTACTTTGCCTCCGAGCTGCAAAATTCTAAAACCAAACACAAAATATTTGAGTCACACAATGTACATTTCCCTCTGACTGACAGGCAGCTCTCCCATCCAAGTTTGCTTAATGCTCCACTTTCAGAGGCCTTGAGAATATTCAAGAGGAAGGTCCCCGACTTACCTCATCCTAAACTATGCATTATGCCCTTTGAAAGGGGGAAGAAGCTTTCTCCATGAATATGTGCACGCTTCCTTTTTGATCATTCAGTCCCATCACTGCTTCCCCCCCACACCCCCGTATGTAAGACATGACATACCCTGTCAAGCGGCGGTATTCCAAATTCCACTAATGTATTTAATTTTTATTAGCTGTGGAGGGCAGGCGATAGAATTGTAATATTACGGCATGGACACGGATGTGGAGTGGAAAATGCATAGGTGCATGTGGCAATACGGTGTTCACACCAGGTCCACACGCACACACACACATCCAAATCTAAATTGTGGCATCATCCTGATCGGGATATTATTTAAAATTAAAATTCTGTGGGTGGTAGACAGGAGGGAGCTCGTTTTTTATGGCGTGGCTTGTATTTCTGAGTTGTCGCATTTTTGAATGGATAGAATTTTGCTGCCCCTTTTACGTTCACCACCTTCCGTGGCCACCTACCTTGTCTTATGGTAGGACCAACCCTTAGTCTGAGAGCCGCACAACCATCCCTCCCAACAGTTCCTATTTAGGAGAGAAATTCCCTCTTTGGGTGCTGAATCCCACTGTCCCACTTTCAAGGGGCCAAAATCCCTTTTTCACAGGAGAGAGGAAAAGAAACCAGTATTCAAGCTTTAGGCACCTCTTTCCTGGTTGCCTCCCAGGAAAAACACTTGAAAGGACAATGGGAAGATGATGGGATGACAAGAAATAAGAAACTAAGTGGAATGAAACGCAGGAAAGCATCCAACCTTCTTTATGCACTGGGAATGTTGGGAGGGGTGTGCATGCATGTGTAAGTGCATGAGGGGGTGGAGCTTATTCATGGAGGGGTGGAGCTTATTGGGAGGGGTCGGGCCTTGTCCTTCTTTGACCACCCAAAATGTTGGGAGTAGAACTAAAACAAATACTTAGTTTAGTACCTGCGGATAACACCTGCATTTCAAAGTAGTGTATCAAGTACTCGACGGGCTAACCCAGGTACTGATCAGGTACCCAGATACCTGGACAATTGGTAATTTCTGGTACTGATTTTTTAATTTTGCAGCTACCAGATGGTATATTGGGATGGAAAACCAAAAAATCAGTATGGAAAACAAAATGTAGGACTGGAAGTTGAAAAATTGGGACCAGAAGACGACTTTCCGGGATAGAAACCTACAGAAACAGTGTCTGAAGTTGAAAAATCAGTATCGGAAGTCGACTTCCGTGACATTGGATAACCAAATTGGGTCACAGTTGGGTACCGATTGGTTCAGGTAGCGGAAATTCATCGAGTATATCTGTTTTTGCAGGTACTTGTTTCAGCTCTAGTTAGGAGGTATGCATACATAGCTACTAGCTTTGGAGGGTGAAACACAATAGTACAGTTAAATGCATGAGAATCAAAAGGAGGAAATAACTAATGAAATAAGCCCTGACGAGCAACTGCTGCAATTTCTCCTGTGCTTCTGACAGCTTTATATTTTTGCATTGATCCTGCTCCCCCACTTCTGTTAGATCTGCTTCTCATTCTGCCCCAGTCTTCCAAATGTGTTCTGAGAATGCTAGAGCCTTGGTGATTCTCCTTTTCTCCTTCTTCTCCACAGTCTTGCTCCCTCCAGAAGTGGCTGAGTGGTTAAGGCTATCATCTACATCCCTGAAGGTTGTGGGTCTCTCACTGGATGGCTTGGTCTCTCATCTACATGGTCTCTTACAGGATTGGATACCCCCATCCACCCACCTATGAATGAATGGGCACCTGCTCCATTGGTTTGGGGGAAGACAAGGTAGTTGGATGTGATGCTGGCTACATCACTCCTTTGTGTGCTGTAGGCTACAGCAACTGGCATCCATTATGTTCTGTAGAGCTGCGGGTGTCTGAAATAAGGTGTGTGTGTGTGACTTGTGTGCTGTGACTTGTTTGTGGATTATTTTGCGGATAAAATCACTCGGATTCACCATGGTTTTGACGCCGCATTTCATGCAGTGGGGCAATTAGAGGTTATGGAAACCCCGCCTTGTTCATGTTTGTGGGATCAGTTTCGGTTGGGGACCCCCACCGATGCAGAGGATGTTCTTGGGGCTGTTAGGGCTACCTGTTGTGAACTGGACCCTTGCCCGTCCTGGCTGGCTAAGGCCTACTGGGAGACGTTGGGGTCGTTGCTGACAGGGGTGGTCAATACCTCCCTTAGGGAGGGCAGGGTGCCGAGCTGCCTTAAAGAGGTGATGGTGGGGCCCCTGCTCAAGAAACCATCACTTGACGTTGACTCCCTTGCCAGTTATTGGCCAGTTTCTAACCTTCTCTTTTTAGGAAAAGTTATTGAGCGAGTGGTGGCCCGGCAGTTGCAGGAGCATCTGGATCGTATTGGTTTTCTTGATCCCTTGCAGTCAGGATTTCACCCGGGTTATGGCACTGAGACTGCTCTTGTGGCGTTGGTCGACGATCTGCGCCGGGAATTAGATCAGGATTGCTCAACCCTGCTGATTCTATTAGATCTATTGGCTGCGTTTGATACCGTTGATCATGAGATGTTGGTGACGCGCCTGCAGGACCAGGTGGGGTGGGCGGTACGGTTCTTGACTGGTTCCGCTTCTTCCTGGCTGGAAGAACTCAGCGAGTGATGCTCGGGGTGCGCACTGGATCTGCTCATGCGAACCGGCTTGTGTTGGCCGGCGGGCATGTGCGGGGCCAGCGCAACCTGCGGCCCACAGCGAGAGGAGAGTGCTTGCCTCCGGGCAACCCACGGGGCCCGTTCCCTGGATCCAGTAGGCCACACATGGAATGGAGGGCTGGATGCAGGTAACAGGTAGGGCCCAGCAGTTTGGAAGGGGGTCCCAGGCCTACAGACATGAGTGTGGGTCCGGCGCTGGCTGTGCATCCCCGCAAACGGCCCAGCCACATGGCCGCCGGGGGGAACGGGACCACACGCACCTCTGGGTACCCCTGCCTCCGCAACCACACAGGTGTCCCCCCAGCCTGAGTCCGCCTTTGCAAGCTGCAGCAGTGCCCGCTGTGGATGCAGTGCCTGGCTCGGCTTAACGCCCTGGCGCAGTGCCTGGCTGTGACCCCCTTTCTTATCTTGGCAGCTATGCAGCATCCCTGCTGACTTGTGCGTGGGTTGCGGCGCCCTGTCCACAGCGGACCTGCCTATCTCTGGCATGCAAGGCCATCTGTGGGCGAGGGTATCCGCTCGGTGTGTACATGTCCCAGTTGCGGCATCCCTCGTCTCCTGCCTGTTGCTTCCCCGGAGAGAGTCCCACTGCTGCCATGGCTGGTCATTCTGCGCACCCTCAGCCGGGGATGTCAGGGAGGGGTGGTCTCCCTGCGCGGATGTGCTGTTGGGGGCCCTCTGGCTGAGCCCCGACGTGCAGCTGTTGGTGGGCGACCCCCTGTCAGTGGGGGATGGCTTCCGGCTCCCATCACGGTACATGTGGACGATGGGTCACCAGGTCGGGGCCCCGGCATGCTGGCCCCGTTCCCTTGAGCTTGCCTTTCCCCCCTGTGCCAGCCTCCTTGGGGGCCCCCGCCCACCGTTGTGGTGCCATGGACCGCTGCGGAGGTAATGGCGGCTCGCCTGCTGACAGAACTACCTGGGTATGGTCTCACCTTGCTGTCTGGGGCCCCCCTGTTGCTTCCCTGTACACCGACAGCCTTCTGCATGCACGTGGCATCCCATGCGCACCCTCTGACGTTTGGGCCCTCCTGTGGGACCTGGGCTTGCTGTCCCCCGAAGTTGGTGGCCTGCTCTGGACCGGGGACCCCACCGCTGTGGAGCTCACCGCCCTTCGATCTGTGAGGGAACTTCCTGTTGTACGGGCTGCGGCCGCAGGTGCGGATCCGCTCCTTCCGCGCTACCTTGTGGATGATTATATGCGCATCCGAGGCTTCCGACGGGGCCTGTTCACCTGGGAGGGTCTGGTGCAGGGGTTGCCGCCCTGGGAGCGCTCACTGGACCGTCCATGAGCTGCCCCTCGCCGCCACCCTGGTGCCCGAGACGGTGCATAGACATCCCCCCCCACCCCTGTGCCTCTGAGCGGGCTGTGCACTGCCGTCTGCTTCGCTGCTGGCTGCTGGCTGGAGTCCCTGGACCCCATTGCCCCCTCTGTGTGACCGCTGCCCCTTCCCGCTGGGCCTGGCTGGGTGTCCTCACCTGCCCTGCGTGGGCGCTCCTGTGCCCCCCTGTTGTGCCTCTTGTGCCTGGCCACGAGTGCCCCAGCACCCCCTCTGCTCTGCCTCTCTGTGCATGGAGGCCCGCTTTCCCCCGGCTCCAATAAAATTCTGTTCTGTGATGTTCTGTCCTGCCTTGCCTCTGTTGCTGCTGTGGTGTCCGGGTGCCCCTTCCCCTTTGGCAGCCCTCCTGCCCCCATCTGTGTGGTTGTGTGCAGGGTGCGTGCTTGGTGTATACTGGGGGGTTCCGGGCCTGTGGGGTGGGCACTGGTTGTGAGGTGTGTGTTCCCCTGGCTTCTTCCCTGCTGGGTGCTGCTGCCTGGGGTCGCTCGAGGGGTGGTATTGGTGGTGGGCGGTCGGCCAGGCACCCCCAGGCCTCGCCTGTGTGTTGCTGTGGCCCTGCCCCTCCCCTCTGCTCCTCTCAGCTGTCGCCCCCTGTTGGTGCGGGCTGTCTGTGGTGGTGGTGATGGATGGGTGGCGGCACCATGGGTGCTGGGCGGCTGAGCGTGAGTAGGGGTTGATGTGGGGTGGGCCCCTGGTGGTATCGCTGCCCCCGGCCCTCCCAGGGCCCGTTGGTGCGTGTGTTCCCCATGGCCCTGTCCCTTCTCTCCTGCAGCTACTGTTGTTGTGTTGCTGGCAATCTTGCACCTGGGCGCAATGGTGCAGCAGCTGGAGCGGGCGGCGTGGGACATGCGGGCGGCGGGGCGGCTGTTCGATGGCATCTGTGAGTGCGCTGCCTGTTTGCTGGGCCCTGTGCCTGTGTCCCTCCGTGGGGGGGTGGGTTCTGTTCCTTCCTGGGTGCCCGGAGCCGGCTCTGATGGCTGTCTCCTCTCCCTCTGTCTCATACCGTGCAGGCAATGATCACGGAGCGGACCTGGGAGCAGGGGGAGTTGTTGGACTGGCTGCACGTCCTGGACCGGCTGCACTGCGTGCAGGCCGAGTGCTGGTGCCAGGCGTGGGGTCACTGGCCCTATTGACCGGGGTTCTGTCCCGGGCCTGCCTTTGCTGGCGCTGTTCCCCTCACCACCACTTCTGTTGCCCCGTCCCCCTCCCTGCCCTGTGGTCGTTGCCCCCTGTTGCTGGTTCCCCATGTTAATAAAGGCTTGTGTGTTCCTTTCCTGGTGTGTCCGTGTTGTGCTTTGCTGTGACCTCTCCCCTTGTGCGTGTGTCTCTGCGGGGTGTGGGGGGGTGTTGCCTGTGTTGTGTGGGTGCCTTCCCCCTTCCTTGCCCCCCCTGGGCTTTGTTCCCGTCCCTGTGTGCTTCCGCTGCCTGCAGTGTGTGTGCGGCTCTGCTGTGGGTGTGTGTAGGGGAGTGGGGGCTTGGTGCCAGGCGGTCTGGGCTCTGTGTCGGGGCTGTGTGGAGCCGGCTCCTTTGTAGCGGCTGTCATCCCATCTCCATCCTGCCCCACCCGCGCAGGTCCTGGCGGCTGGGGGGGGCGGGGCCGCATTGCGCGGCTACATTTGCCCTCGGTCGGCCATGTTGTGCCGTCGCTGTGCCGGGCGGGGCTTCCCCGCCGTTCCCGTTCCCGTCCGTTCGTGTACTTGCACGGGTATTTGCCGGGTGTTTCCCGGGATGGGTGTTTGGGCGCTGGGTGTTTGCGGGCCCCTCCCCTTTCCTTCCCACAACCCCCCACGGCGCTGTCCATGTAAATGTCTCCCTGCTCGGCGCCGCCAAGTGATCGCTGGGTGTGCTCACCCACCCATCCACACCCATCTCCACCTGTCGGCACTGCTGCACCATCTGTGTAAAAAAGGCCTAAGACGGAGGTGATGCTGGTGGGTAAGGCGGCGGGGGTGATGGCCCCCATTATTGAGGGCTGGTTCCCCAGGTACGAAGTCTGCGGGTGCTCCTTGACTCGCAGCTCCGCTTGGATGCTCAGGTGGAGTCTGTGGCAAGGAGTGCCTTCCGCCAATTACATCTGGTGTGTCAGCTTCGGCCGTATGTCTCGGACTCTGACCTGGGCACTGTCATCCATGCGTTCATCACCTCTAGGCTTGACTACTGTAACGTGCTCTCTGTGGGGCTACCCATGGTGACGGTTTGGACTGCAGCTGGTGCAGAATGTGGCGGCCCGTCTCTTGGTGGGATTGGGCCACTGGGAACATATTACACCGGTTCTTTGGTCTCTGCACTGGCTGTCTATAGTCTTGCAGGACCGATTCAAGGTGTTGGTGCTTGCCTATAAAGCCCCAAATGGCCTTTGCCCGACCTATTTGCGGGATCGCCTCACCCCCTGGGTCCTGGATCTGCCCCTGTGATCATCGGGGGGTGCTCTCCTCGAGGTCCCCCGAGTCTGCCGGGGAGGCCACGATAGGAAGGGCGTTCTTGGTGGCCACTCCGCAGACCTGGATTTCCCCTTTTTGCCGCCGCTGTAAAACATGGCTGTTCTGCCTGGCCTTCGATGGGGTGGATGGGTAGGGTGGAGGGAATGGGTTCGGAAGGTGGGAGGTTAGGGATATCTTTAACTTCCTTCCTGTTTTTGATTGTTTTAAAGTTGTTTTTATTGTTGCTATGGTTATTATCATTTGTAAGCCGCCCAGAGCTGCCTGTGGCAGGATAGGCGGGATAGAATTTTTAAAAAATAAATAAAATAAAATAAAATAAGGGACACCTGGCAACCATAATGGGCGTGCGCGCACAGGCACGCAGGCACACACACAAGCACACCCTCATGTACACATCCATGAGCATGGCCAATGTGCACATTTTTGTCACTAAGTGCTGTCGCTACAATTGCATTTCACATGCTGGAGCTCCTGTTTGAGGGGGCCATGTACCCCAAAGCCCTCGTGAAATGTCACTTCCACCTCTGCCCTAAACGTTTGGAAGCGTACTCTTTGTTCCCACCTGTTCTCACACCAACGATGAGATTGTTGATTCTGAAATGAGTACACTCTTGAAGGGCAAGGAGTTTTCTAGTAGGACTTTGGTAGGGAACATCATTGCCCTGTTTATTGTTATTAATAATAAATATTTATATAGTTCCACTAACGGACCAGGCAGTAAACCATCATTAAACATAGGATGTTAACAGATGTGACAGCGAAGTGCCGCCGCCACGACCCAACTCTGCTTGGGAAGCGACTACCGACACAGTCCGGACTGGGTTGGGTGGTGCAACAAAAGTGCCGGCGGCTGGGGAGAACAAGGAAATGCACAAACGTGCAGCTACCTGGCCCCGCCCCTGTGCTGCACCCACCGCCCCATGATGGGCAGCCCTGGTGGCCATGGCAGCCGGCCATGGAAGACCCAATCCGGGCTGGGTCACAGCAGGCTACAACAGACAGGATAGCCTGCTGTAGTCTGCTCTGGCCCAGACAGGCAGACCGTAGCCCAGGCTGTGATCCTGGAAGTCTGCAGATCACAGCTTGGGCTCGCTGCTGACATGCCCGGGAACAATCCTGGTCCAACGTCTGGCGGCGGAACAACCAACGTGCTGGTGGCTTGTGGGCCTCAGTGGGCCAAAGCAGGCCACCGTCCCATTCGTTAACACCCAGAGTTAGGCCCCTGCCCCAAGGGGCTTACAATCCAGAAAAGACAAAGGAAGAGAGACAAAGGAGAGAGGAGCATCGGGCGAGACAGGGATACATTCAGAAAGTTGAGATGTCATAGGCTATGACATCTCATAGCTTCGTTCCAGGGGAGAAGGGGACCCTGAATGGAAGCATCAGTGAGCATCCTGTGGGGGTGAGGAGCTGGGGAAATCCTGACGGAAGAGCTTTGGCAGATAGATACAGCAGTGGGCAGAGACTTGATGAACTATCCAAATGGATTTAACGGAGCTGAAAGTTTATAACGTTCTGGAATGTTGTTTCTCTTGCTATAAAAAAAGGTGAGAAAAAAGCATTTGGTGGCTTTCTGTTTCCCCTCAGTCTGAGCAGATGGCAATTCAGAGCTCCAGTTGTTTTTAAAGAGATTTCACATTTTATTAATCAGCGCAATATGCTTTTTAAACAACAAACCGCACGTAAGAAAGTTCCACAGGAACGAAACGGTTCCAACTGGAAAAGGAGAGTTTACAGATTCGAAGTCTAGTTAGGCCAGGCTCATTTATTTATTTATTTCGTTAATTTATTTCAGAGTATTGTATCCCACACACTCCTGGTCAGATAGCAGCTCGGGGTGGCTCACAACAAACCAAACAATAAAATCAAAAATTAAAATCACAGCTTAAAATGTAAAACTCATTCAAATTACTAAAAGAGCGGAACCAAAACCCCTCCCCAACCCCCTCCCCCCCACCCTGCCCGTCTCTCGCCCCAAAGGCCCGGCGGAACAGTCAGGTCTTACACTGTCTAGGGGGGCCTCTGTCGGGAGAGAATTCCACAGCCTGGGAGCGGCCACCGAGAATGTCCTCCCCATCGTCGCCACCCAGGAAACCCAGGGGACTTCGAGTCGGGGGTCCTTGGCTGACCGCAGGGGCTGCACCAGGGCCCCGGGCGAGTGGCGTTCCCGCAGGGAAGTGGGACCCAGGCCGTTTAGGGCTTTATAGGTCAACACCAACACCTTGAATCAGGCCTGGAAGACTATAGGCAGCCAGTGCACAGAGCGGAGCACCGGAGTAATGTGCTCGCGACGATTCGTGCCCATAAGGAGGCGGGCCGCCGCATTCTGCACCAGCTGTAACCTCCGGACCGTCACCAAGTGTAGCCCCACGTAGAGTGCCATGCAGTAGTCCAGTCTAAAGGTGATGAAGGCATGGATGATGGTGGCCAGATCAGAGCCCGAAACATACGGCCACAGCTGTCGCACCAAATGTAGCCGGCGAAAGGTGCTCCTTGCCACAACCGCCACCTGGGAATCCAGGTAGAGCTGCGAATCGAGAAGCACCCCCTGAGTAGCTAAAGGGGGGCAAGCCCCATCAATGAAGGGGGCCACCACCACTCCTTCAGCCCTACCCACCAACATCACCGCCGTCTTGTCTGGATTCAGTTAAAGACGGCTCACCCTCATCCAATCCCCCACAGACACCAGGTAAGCACAGAGATCGCCGGCTCTGGGTCTGCAGAAAAAGAGAGGGAAAGCTGTGTATCATTGGCGCCCTGATGGCAGCATACGCTGAATCCTCTCCCGCCCTCACCCAAAGGCTGCATAGACACGTTGAACAGGAGGGGGGACAGAATAGAACCCTGTGGGACTCCACACGTGAAGTTCTGGGGAGAGGATGAACACTCCCCAAGCACCACCCACTGAGTTCTCCCAGCCAGGAAAGAGTGGAACCATTCAAGAACAATTCCGCCCTCCCCAGCCCGGTCCCGCAGACGGGCCACCAACATCTCATGGTCAACGGTATCAAACGCTGCCGACAGGTCTAATAAAATCAAAAGAGACGATGGTCGTCGACCAAAGCCACAACTGCAGTCTCCCTGTCTCTTATACACATCTAGATGTGTATAAGAGACAGGGTTAGGGTAGAGTGTGTGTGTGGGGTCTCTGTGTGTGATCAGTGTCATATGTGATCTGGAAAATAAAACAGGTAATCTCGGGGGTGAAAAGGGGGAATGCTGGGGTGACGGGAGACGTGGGTTCAAAAGATGATCACTTTAAACTACCCTCCCTTCCTCCCCGTCTCTGTTTCTTTCCAGTAACTCTGAAGAGGACACCCAATTGTCTTCCCTGGCATGTAGGGTAATGCAGGGGGTGTTACCCGCTAAGGGGATTCAAATGGGGTTTGATGCCTGTGTGAGTGAGATATGCGAGGTAAATTACCCTCATCTGAAAAATGAAAGCTGGTTTGCTTTAAAAAAAAAAAAAAAAGTCTTTCTTTACACCCCCCACCTATTTTTAAAAATATATTTAAAATATTAGTTTTAAAAAACAAATAAACCAGAAAATAAAAATCCAGTGAGCTGGGTGGAGGAGATTATCTATATATCTATATCTATGCTATAATCAAATCAAATTNGGGGAAAACAACAGGGAATGGATCCCCCATTGTGACCTGTTGGGTGCTTCTCCCAAGCCACCGTGATTGGCCACTGTCGGAGACAGGATGCTGGGCTAGATGGACCATTGGTCTGACCCAGTATGGCACTTCTTATGTTCTTATGCTATGATAGTAGCAAGAACACCGTCTTTGCTGCCCGCACAGCCACAGCATAGGCTCTTAAACTAACTCTGTGCTGCAATCCATTGGCTGCAGCACAAGTATGGCGCCCCCGTCGCTCCAGCCGCTGTCCCTCCTGCTTCATCCGTTGCAGGTCCTCTGTAAACCAAGGGGACCCGCGTTGTCGGCATTCAGGAAGCGGACGCCTAGGAGCTGTTCGGTTGATGGCCTCAGTCAGCAAGATAGTCAAAAAAGCTACAAGTTCATCGAGTGAACGGTCATCAAGATTGGGGGGTATTTCCCTAAGAGCATTCCGGAACCTTTCTGGTTCCATAAGTCTCTGGGGGCGAATCAACCAAACAGGTTCAGCACCTCTCCGTGGACAGATATTTTGGAGGCTGCCAATTAATTAACAGAACAATTCCAAGGGTCAGGATTTTCAAATTCTGCACTTCAGCTGTTACTTCCTTGGTAAAAAAATAAGTGTTTGTGCAAAAGAGGAGTGTTCTTTATACTGAAAAGTTCACTCACTTCAGAGTGGTTTGTGTAAAGAGTAAATCAGAGTGGATTGCGGGTAAGTGTGTAATAATAAATGATGGCTAGCACAGAGGGAAAATAAAGAGAAATTTTGGGGAAGCTCTGATGCTTCGCAGATCCAATTGTTGGTATTATTGATATTGGGGAAATTTTCACAACTGCCTCAGTGACTTTCTTCCAAACCTGTTAAATTACAGGAGTGTAAGAAATAAGGAAGGTTTTAATTTTTTTTTTTTATTAAGACACTCATTTTTAGCTGGCATGTGCTGGCAGGTCTTTGAAACAAACCCAAGGCTACACAAGGCAGAGTTTAGATCGGAAGGTTTGGGAAATATCCTAAATCTTTTGTCATATTGTTGCGAGAAAGTGTAATACTGAAGTGATAAAAAATTATATTCAGTGTAATTCACACTTTCTTTCCTTTTTTCATGTGCTATCTATGGATCTATATCAAAACAAATTCCCTTTCCCCCAAATCAAAAGAAACATATGCTCAAGTTATTTCTTTTTCCATTAAAGGATAAGTCTCCCATACTTCTCTGCATATCATAATCTACCTAGCCATCCTGTTTGGGCACTAGATGCAATCCCCAAACTGAAGCTGATATTGGTGGAAGCATTGGATGGATAAGTGATGCAAAACTGATCGGACAAGATCTAAAACACACACGCACACACACACACTTAGACACACACACACCCATATGGAAAATTTTAAAAGCCTAAATGTTAACAGGTGAAATGCGCAATTATATTAGAATTCCTAGGAGGAGAAAATGTCATTCTTGATCAAGTTTGTTCTGTTAATAATGGAACAGACACAAATTTTAAGGCCTGGGTGTACCCTGTACGTAGAGTATAAAATATATGATGAATATTTAAAAAAATGTATGCCATATGGCAACAGTTAATAATAAATAAATAAATAAATAAATAAATAAATAAATAAAAATAATCCCTTAGCCCACCCTAAATAGTAAATTAGAACATCGAGAAAGATGACAATTATAATATTTCTGTTTTCCCTCATCCTCATTGTTGTTATCATCATCAGTCATCAATCAATCATCATCATCATCATCTTTCTAATTTTCCCGGGTTATTACTTGTGGCAGGCTAATAAACAGTGAAGAATATTATTGAATAATAAGCTGTGATTTAGCGGAGGGGGCTACACTCTGCTAGATGAAGCAGAAACATAAGAATGCTGGAAGAATCAGAAGTGGGGAGGGGTGATTGCTGTGTGGGGTGAGTCAGAGAGGAGGATTGGGCCAAATTCTGGTTAAGTCTGTCTCTCTGTCAGCTTACTTTCCTGGCACAAAAAGGGTTCTCCCCCCTCCCTCCCCAAGCTGTCATATTGCATAAGCAGATCACCCCATTTAATAAAATTAATTAGATTCGGAGCTTTCTAGGGTGATGACCATTGACCCCGCTACATGCCTCTTGTGCACAAAACCGGGAGGGGAGAGAGAGGAGGAGGAAGAGAAAGAGACTGGAAGGGTAAAAACAGAGGTAACGCTAACTCCGCTTTAACATTCGGTATGCATGGTGCAGGGCTGTCTTGGTGCCCTAGGCAGCCCTGCAACCTGCATAAGAAATGTTAAAGCGGTGTTAGCGTCATGCCTGTTTATACCCGAAGTTGTCAGTTTAAAACCAGCCTCCCGATAGAAGGGGAAGAAGGAATGCCGTGTCCAGTGCAACCCCCGGAGGCTTTAGGAGCAGCTACATAGTGTGGCTGGGAAGGGGGGCGGTGTCTTTCTTCAATTCGGTTGCAGGGACCTGCGGGCGTCACTTCAGCAAGGAAGCTCCATTTAGAGAGCAAAGCGGCTGCAAAACGCAAGGCGATTTGTGCAGGCATGCATCCCGGGGGGGGCAATTTGGGCATCCGCCTCGGTTTTGCACCTCCTGTATGTGTGTGTGCATCAGGGGCATAAACAGGGGGTGCAGTTTGTGGTAGACTCCTCGAGTGTGCACCCCCATTGTATGTGTGCACGCCCAGGCATGAGGGGTGCAAAGGGGTGTGTGTTCAATTTAGGGCCAGTAGCCTCAATTTTGCACCCCTATTGTGTGCATCAAGGGTGTGAAAAGGGGGTGCAATTGAGGGCTTCCTCAATCCCCCCCCCGTGTGTGGGATGTGTGCATCAAGGGTGTGAAAAGGGTGTAATTTGGGGCATCCTCAATTTTGCCCACCCACCCCAGTGCGCGTGCACCAGGGTGTACAAAGGGAGTGCAGTTTAGGCAGTCTCCCCAATTGTGCACCCCCAGTGTGTGTGTGTATGTGCGTGCGCCCATCAGGCTTGTAAAAAAGGGCTGCACTTTAGGGGCGTGTGTGTGTCTGCGCCCGCGTATCTGCATAAGAGCATCAGTAGAGCCAGGCATCAGGGATGTACCAATCCTCCCCAGGCAGGAGGTGGGACTTGGGGAGAACGGGAGGCTGGGCTCCCTTCCCTCAAAACTTTGAAATACTATTACTTCTCTGCTGTGTAAGTGGGAGAGCCATGTCCCCCAGCCGCTGCTGGATCTTGGAGCTCAAAGTTGCTTGTGTGGAGTTTCTCCCCACGCCTTTTATAGCTGCATGATACTCTAACTCGGTGCTCCCTGGCCTGAGGCAACAGGGAAAATAGCAAACGGGGAATCAACCCGCCCCATCCCAGCAAAAACAATCATCAGCCCCCCTCCCCTCCCCATCCCAGCAAATACAATCATCAGCCCCCCTCCCCTCCCCATCCCAGCAAAAACAATCA
>QEPC01013355.1:2255187-2307432 GCA_003113815.1 Sphenodon punctatus | reverse complement strand
CCCCCCCCCCCCCCCAAGCTCTGAGCAAGACAAGAAGAAAGGGGGGTAGAGTGTGTGTGTGGGGTCTCTGTGTGTGATCAGTGTCATATGTGATCTGGAAAATAAAACAGGTAATCTCGGGGGTGAAAAGGGGGAATGCTGGGGTGACGGGAGACGTGGGTTCAAAAGATGATCACTTTAAACTACCCTCCCTTCCTCCCCGTCTCTGTTTCTTTCCAGTAACTCTGAAGAGGACACCCAATTGTCTTCCCTGGCATGTAGGGTAATGCAGGGGGTGTTACCCGCTAAGGGGATTCAAATGGGGTTTGATGCCTGTGTGAGTGAGATATGCGAGGTAAATTACCCTCATCTGAAAAATGAAAGCTGGTTTGCTTTAAAAAAAAAAAAAAAAGTCTTTCTTTACACCCCCCACCTATTTTTAAAAATATATTTAAAATATTAGTTTTAAAAAACAAATAAACCAGAAAATAAAAATCCAGTGAGCTGGGTGGAGGAGATTATCTATATATCTATATCTATGCTATAATCAAATCAAATTGTGCAGCATTGGATTTTTTTTTTTTCCCCCCCCTGTGCAAAGCATCCAGCTTTATAATTTCCAGGTGTTGGGGGAAGCCGTTGTCTTACATAGCTTATAAATCCCTGCTGGGTAAGGAAGAGGAGGAGGAGGGTGTGTGTGTGCGGGTAGCGAGAGAATCTTTGGAGGTGAATGAAAAATCACATCACAAGCCTCTATGTAGATTTATGATTGCATAAGAGGGTGGATCATTTCCATATATTGAAATGTGCTGTCCTCTCCCAGACCGCCCAGCCTTTGGAGGGGAGTGGGGAGGGGGACGCTGGAGTCTGCCTTGATCAATGTTGACTGTGAAGCAAGAAGGAGAAGAGGAAGGGGGGTGGGGAGGAAAACAAGGCTGGCACCAGATGGAACAGGGTCTAGGGAAAGGTCAAGGTTAGCTCAGGCTGCTATTGAATCGGTTGCAGCCTCCCAGATAGCTCTCTGCCTCGGAGGCACCCACTGGGGCTTCGCCAAATCAAATCTAATAGAAAAGGCAGTCAGAGAATGAAATCGCTTCATCTGAATGCTAAAATTGTTATTAGGCTACATTAGAGAGAGAGAGACCGGGCACGTGATTACCAAAAAAGGAAGCATGCCTGGCAGTTTGTGCCTGAAATAAAAGCTGCAAATATATGTTGATACCATCAGCCACCATGTAAGTAGACTAGATAGAGAGAAGGGGAGCAGTGTGTGTACGAGCATCAGATTAATGCGGTCAGTTAAACGCATAGACGGGCAAGGGAAACAAGCTACACGAGCCTGGAGTCGGGCAGTAGTTTAAGGAGGAGTCCTGGAGGAATTGTGCAATTCTAATCGGAGAGGTGGCCACTCATGAAGAATTTTGGGCTTTGCTGGATGGATTGGTGACTGGTTACACCATGTGGGCTGGTGTTGGCTGTTTACGCTGCAGACTTGCATGGTTATTGTGTCTCGTCCTTATGAGGCAGCGCAGAATCGAAATGTGGTTATGGCCTGGCTTCCCCCACCCCCGCTGACAACACTGTCTCCGCAGGGAAATTTCATCACACACACACACACCCCCGTCCACTTGTGACACAACCTTTCTGTGGAAGTAAACACGCGAGTGGCCATCAAAACCATGCGGATGTCAGCGTGGCTTGGAGCTATCAAAGGCAGCTCTTTCCAATTACATTAATAGAATGCACATTAATGATTCTTTAACCTAAATTACCGCCATATCTTAAAGAAGGATTTCGTCTGGGTAAAGTAAATGCTGGCTACACTAGATTGAACACGAAGACTGCACTCCAAGGGTTAATAAATTTAGAATTAACAGATCATCCCAGCTTGATACAGCTACTATAGATGATTTATTATGCGGCCTAAGCAGGTTGACAGTCAGCTCACAGATGCAGATAAGATCAAACAGTCTCTTGATTCAATAGATTGAATGGTTGCACTGGGTGTCTGGAAGGTGAGTGACAGTATATGGTAGGGTGATGAATCCCAATTGCTGTACAGTGTGCTGGTTTTCTTTCTATGACAGTCAAACCTTCTCCTCCTCCTCCCAGCTCTCAGACTTGGGGAGTTTGCATGGGGTGCGGGAGGTAGAGGAGCCTTCAAATACAGTTCAGCCAACTTATTTGAAGTTTTTCCAGTAATGGCAAGGTCTACACTTTAAGAGTAATAATGATTCCTATTAGGAGTCTTATCTGGAGTTCAAATTCATTCCATCTGGATAATGCTCCACCACCCACTCTCTCACACATTTAAAAAAAAAAAGAAAAAAAAATATCTCTCCATCTATCTAATAAAACAACCGCATTTGAGCGTCAGAAGGAAGCCCAAAGGGGCAAGGAAATTCAGAAGTCAGGCTGGAACGTCAGGGGGCGGTTTTTCATCCACTGCTTTATGATTTTACTGTGTGGCGGGGCGTTTTTCTGGGACGTCTGAACTGATTTACCCACGTGGTAGTGTTGAAGTGATCTGTGGTTGAGGCACCCTGAATAATGGTACCTGGAAATCGGTTCTACAGGGGCAGCGGGGCACGTTAAGTAGAATATTGCAACCTCTGATTGTTTATCCCCCTCCCCCCCATATGTGATTTAGAAGTTAAAAGATCTGAATTAAATATAGTTTTGGTCACAAACCACTTCCTGTGGAGTAGTCTCCTTAAAGCCTCTGTAAGGAAGCTCGGAATAAGTAGTTCGAGGATCGTGGCCTTTGCGGTTTAATTTCTCTTCTCTCCCCCTTAGTCTTCCTTGTAGTGTTTAAACTAAAACATAAAACGGTTCTCCTAGAAGTGGGTGAGAGATGACATGATAGACTGGTCTATAACAATTTTTATTATTTGATAAAGAAACGGAGCTCCTCCTGAGCCATTAGGCTCTGTCATGTGAATACATTTCTAGGCAATTTTAAAAAATGCATATTATGTATTCAATAGACCATCACCGGACTGAATTGTATCATGTTATTCTGTTATATGGGGCCACCGCAATGTTCACAGAAATATCTGTAATAAAGTTACTGCACACCTACTGGAGCCATTTCTTAACCCTTATAACTTAGCTCTATCTTTTTTCTTCTTTTTTTTTTTTTAAATCACCCACCTTCAAGACTAATGGCCTGCAAAATTTCACTTTGACAAACACAAGCTCTCTTTTTAATGGCACAGCAGAGAAAAGAAAGGGAAGAGAGGAACTGAGCTGAATAAAGATTTTCCTTTTGGCAGCTTGGAGACCATCAACATTTTAAAAAATAAAAATAAATAAATGAACCCTTCCTTAAATTTCTCTCGAACGCAGGATGAAATGACTGAAATCAGCCAATCGAACCCTGGAGTTATAAAAGATACAGCCTTTTAATTTCTTTTACTGGTAATGAGGTTACATATCTATAGGCTGGTATGGCTAGATTTTACGAGCAGATGCACAGCATAGGGTAAGGAAAGATGCGGCCCTTATGGGAACCTAAGACAACCTCTCCAGTGACTAGGTCAAGCTCTGAAGGGATTGGCTGGCTGGAACAGTAATTAGAAAGCGGGAATAACAACCTGTCCCTAGGTTGCTGGGAATGGACAAGGATGCGAAAGACTAAAGTGTACGGGAAAATTGTACATCGTTGTTTTATATCCAACAGTTTAACAAACAAGGATCCAGAGAGAGTAAATAAAGGGTATTTCTTTGAAAATTTGTTTATTTTTATTTTTAAAAAATGTTTCCCTTTCTGAAAGCTTGTCTCCAAATTTGGATGGCTTGGATTCTGAACGCGGGAGCTTATAATAGAAATCCTAGCAGAACCCTTCGCTATTGCGGTTCTAGTGGCCACTGCTACGATAGACTTCTGTTTACCAGTCGGAGAATGCTCGATGATTTTGCCGTCCTTTTTTTCTTTCCGGACAACTTGTGATTGCAGCAGGGGGCACCACAAACATACATATTACTTGGAAAGAGAGGGAGCTCCGGCACTCTTACGTTTCCTACTATTCGAAGGCGTAACCACTGAAACAAGTTATCTCTAGGCGATTTGCATATTTATGGTGCCTCCTGCCGTTCCCAGTGATTGCTTTACAGTCAGGAGAGGTAACGGAAAAATATATATCCTCCTTTAAAAAATGAAAAAGGATCATACATGAATGGGAGCTCTGCTACACGACTAATCCCTGTAAAGCACGTGGCATGAAATTTGTTTACCAAACAATTTCTTTCTCTCTCTCTTTCTCTGTCTCTTTTTTTGTCTTAGGATTTGAAGGCAGTAGTTTGAAAGTTACAAGGCCAGAGAACCGAAAGAAAGAAATTCTACGCTGATCATTTGAGGGAGAATAATTAGCCCTGTCCTATTCACTGAATGTATAGATCTAAAGAGAAACCAATCCTTGGAGAATGGGATTCGGCATTCGACAGACACTTGAAAAGTAGAGAGCTGTGGTACATATACTTTTTTTTTAAAGTCCCGTTCATAAGCAACTTACAAATAATGCAACGTGGCTCTGAATATAAAAGATAATTATGTCTCAGCAGAGGATCATTTCCCTTTGATTGGCTCCGAGTTTTAAGGCTGTCTGAGATATCTCCTCTCTCAGATACGCCATCCATACTCTGTTTTCGTACACTTCCTCTTCAGCATTCTGCATCATCCACTCCTGGAGACAAGAAACTGGGCTAGATGGAACATTGGTGTGGCCCAGTACGTTAGTTCTGACGTTCACTCTTGGGGAGCCTTCGCACTAGTGTCTTCTCCTTCTTTTTAAATTTCCTCTGGGAGATAACAATTATGCCTGATGGTTTTCACACCTTGCTTCTCTGCTTTCAGTTTTGCCTCGGATATTACTTCTGCTGCTGGTAGCAATCCCATGATGCTGTGCTGTGCCAAGTCTCAATGAAGCTGATGATTGAAAACAAAACGTCCCTTCCCACGGTACGCAAAATGCACAAGAAACACGATTGTTAAACCTTGGTTTGCATCATGACATTCATGGGTCATTTGCTGAGGCATCTTGTGAGCGAATCTGTTCACGCAACTGGAAAAACAAACAAACAAACAAACAAAAAAATGGGGGAAAGAGCTTTTACCATTTTTTATTTTTTTTGTCTCGCAAGAATGCATCCCTGGCCTTCTTTGTAGAAACTGACGCCATCACAGTGATTCTCAAAACGCTGCCTGTGTGACCCCATTCTGAAACTTTGGGTGCTTTTAGACAAGCCCCTCCCTACCCACCTCCCACCCATTATGCATGTTGCACCCATAGGGTACCACTGCAGCTCTGGAACACGTACAGTGGGTGGGGGGAGAGTGTCTTGGCTGAAAATGCCCATGTGTAGTGGGTGGGTGGGGAAGTTCTTGTCTAAAAGCACCCTTAGATATAATTCTGTGACACCCCCCCCAAATCGATCAAATCGACCCAAATTGAGCAGCAAATAGATCAAATACCATTGTGATTGTGACACACACTTGGGGTTCTGATTAGAGCTGAACTGAACAGCAAATTTATTATTCACAGTTAATAGCACTTATTTGTCCCTTAACCGATTATTGCGCCGGCCGGCTAATTGACTAACCGAATAACCGGATAATACCACAATGGTTAACTGGTTTACTATGTTATTGTTATCATATTGCCACATATCCAGATGTTAGCATTACTAATCTAAACCAGATCGGGGAAAGGTGTGTGTGGGGAGTAAACGGGAAAGGAAAACGGTGAGCAGTAAACGGCAATATGGTAAAAGATGTACTGCGGTTTGTTGATTTATTTGTACATTTTAACCCTGTCCCTCTCCCTATAAGCGGCTCGGGGCGGCTCACAAAATTCATAATAAAAACACAGTGTAAATATAAAAAATATAAAACATATTAAAACGCCATTAAAACTTGAATCATGCGCAAAATAAAACCCACAGTGCAACCCCACCCCCGCTCCAAATTTTCCCTGACATACCCATCCCACGCTCCCCTCCTCCCCGGCGGAAAAGCCAGGTCTTACACATTTCGTCAGAAGGCGAGAGGATCCGGGCTGAGGCGAACCTCCACCAGGAGGGAGTTCCAAAACGATGGTGCAGCCGCCCAAAATGTCCTCCTGTCTGAACCCGTCGGTAACGCTAGGCTTCCAGGAGGGCACCCCTTGATGACTGCAGGGGCCAACCAGGGGCCAGGAGGATGAGGCGATCACTGATAAGCAGGGCCTAGATCGTGAAGGGCTTTAAAGGCCGATACCAGCACCTTGAATTGGGTTCGGAAGACAATAGGCAGCCAGTGCAGTATTTGGAGCACAGGTGTTATGTGCTCCCTGTGGCCCGTCCCAGTAAGGAGACGCAAGGCAGTAAGGCTGCCACATTCTGCACTAGCTGCAGCTTCTGAACCGTCACCATGGGCAGCCCCATGCAATTTCAATAGTCTAGCCTTGAGGTGACGAACGCATGGATGACAGTGGAGAGAGACGTATGGGCGGAGCGTTTTCACCAGATGTAATTGACGAAAGGCGCACAGCCAACCCCTGAGAATCCAGGCATAGCTGCGAGTCCAGGAGCACCCCTAGGCTCTGCACAGATGGAACCGTGGAGGGTTATGCATCAATGTGGTAAATCGGTCACATGGTTAACCAGTAATTCAGTGAACAATAAACCAATACCGCTCAGTAACTAGTCCTGGCTGGAGCGGTTGGATACCTAGAATCAGGGCCGGTTATTGGATAGCAGTGGATAACCGTTTCAGCACTGGTTATTATTATTATTATTATAAACATTTGTATAGCGCCAGCCATGTACCTGGTGCTTTACAGAATGTAGAAATAGACACTGTCCCTGCCTGTGGCTTACAATCTAAAAGACAAGGAGGGGGAGACAGTGGGAGAGACGGGGGAGAAGACAAACAAACATTCAGGCGGATGCGAAGTCTCAGGTGCTTGTGCTTGGCTTGGTTACATTTAGGTTGGTTGCAGCAGTCTGCAGAGGAGGGCAGACAGTAAGTATATGGGGAACGACTAGCAGGCGTTGGGAAAGGCGGCGAGGAAAAAGTGGGTCTTGAGGAGGGATTTGAAGGAGCGGAGGGAGGGGGCAAGGCGGATGTGGGCAGGGAGGGAGTTCCAGGCATGGGGGGCAGCGAGGGAGAAAGGGCGAAGGCGGTTAGGCGAGCAGGAGAAACGAGGGAGGGTGAGGGAGGGGACAGAGGAGGAGCGGAGAGCGCGTGCAGGAGTGTGTAGGGAGATTAGGGGGGGAGGAGAGGGAGGTTTGCAGGGAATGGGTCTTGCACTGGCCTCACACCGGCCACAGTGGGATGTGGAGTGTCTGGGTGTGCAGGGATCGGATATGGGGTGGTGGAGGGGAGGGGAGGCTTGCAGGGAATGGGTAAGGGGGGAGGAGGGGGAATAGGCACGGGCGAGAATAAGGGTAGGCCGGCCGGTTGGACAAAGGCTGTTGGAGGAGGGAGAGGGAGGAGCAGGGGAGCCAGCAGCAGGGTGAGAAGGAGAGAAGAAGGGGGTGAGGGAGCGAGGGAAATATAGGGAGGCATCCTAGGTGGCAACAGTCACTGCAGCCGATCCGGCCAGTGGGTGTCGCAGGAGCGATTGTGCAGTGTCCGGCGGTGATGGAAGTGGGGATCGGAAGAAGCTGTGTGGCGTGGATGTCGTCGGGGGGTGGTTCCTCGCAGACCTCGCACCGGCCTCCGCCCTTTTGTCGCCGCCCTTTGAGCGCCGCCCACGGCCTGCCGCCCGCTGGGGCAGCCCTCTGGGGTAAAGCAGGCTGGCAGGTTTCCTTAGGAGTACGGGGCTGGTCAGCTGCAGCCTCTTCCCTGGAGCAAGCAGGGAAGCCACTGGTTTGAAACATCTGTTCTAGGCCAGCCATTGCTCTAGCCACTTTTGCAGTGACCACAGAAGCCATCCCAGCAGCTCCATTACTCAGTCTCGATTTACACCAGCCTTTTCTGTGTGATGTTATGCAGCAGGCTCGTAAGCTCTTTGAATCAGGTAAAATCTTTCTCAGGCTAATGGCGGAAATATCCTTTTCATTGCAGTCAGACTCCATCCTGTATCGTACACGTTATACAAGAAGACATGTTGACATAACTGTTCAAGCTGCTCACCCAAGTCTGCTCTTATCACACATTACTCCCCACCAGCCGGCATCTTTCTATGGAATGCTAGGCTGTGTCGCCGGCCGTGTATTTATTCCCACTCACATTCAAATGACGACTGTGAGTATCCTTATGGAACTTAGCATAGAAAACCAGCCGACATTAACACTGCCCAGAGAAATATTCCACAGGAAGAATAACATCATGGCAGCTGCTTTTCCAAACTTATTTACAAATAAATAAATAAATAGATAGATAGATAGATAGATTAATTAATTAATTAATTAATTAATTAATTAATTAATTAAAAAAGTCACAACCAAATTCTTTTTTTGTTTGATCTAGATGAGGGGGTGGGGAACGTTTTCCCTCCCAGAGGCCACTTTGAAAATTAATACAAGCTCCAAGGGCCACACTATTTATGTATTTAACTAGTGTTATTTCCCCGCCCCCTCCTGCTCAAGAGCAGCTTGGGGCGGCTTATAGACATCAATAAAACACATATAAAATATAATTTAAAACATTTAAAAGGATAAAAAGAACTAAAAGGGCAGAATTCCCCTCCGCAACCCACCCCACCCCACCCTCCCCGCCTCCCTCTCCAAAGGCCCGGTGGAACAGCCAGGTCTTACAAAGTCTACGGAAAGAGGGGAGGTCTGGGGCCAGGCGGGCCTCCGTTGGAAGGGAGTTCCACAGCCTGGGAGCGGCCACCGAGAACGCCCTCTCCATCGTCGCCACCGGACTTTGAGTCGGGTGCCCCTGGCTGACCGCAGGGGCCGCAATGCAATCCGAGGCGGTCCCGCAGGTAAGCTGGGCCCAGGCTGTTTAGGGCTTTGCAGGGCTTTAGCAGCACCTTGAATTGGGCCCGGAAGATAATAGGCAGCCAGTACAGAGAACGGAGCACCGGTGTAATATGCTTGCGGCAACCCGTCCCTGTTAAGAGATGGGCTGCTGCATTCTGCACCAGCTGCAACCTCCGGACCACCCTCAATGGCAGCCCCACGTAGAGTGCGTTACAGTAGTCTAGTCTAGAGGGGATAAAGGCATGGAGAATGGTGGCCACACTGGCCAGATCCGAGTCCGAAACATATGTGCGCAGCCGTCGTACCAGATGTAATTGGCAAAATGCTCCCTTCGTCACAGCCTCCACCTGGAGATCCAGGCGGAGCTGTGAGTCAAGGAGCACCCCCCGGCTATGGATCTATGTGCCCATAGGGGCACATAGATGATGGGGGTCACCACCACCCCAGCCCTACCCACCAACATCACCTCCGCCTTATCGGGATTCCACCTCAGATGGCTCCAGTCCCCCACAGCTGCCAAGCACTGGGTGAGCACCGAGACTGCCGGGTCTGGGTCGACAGAAAAAGAGAGGTCGAGTTGTGTGTCATCGGCGGACTGATGACAAGGCACGCCGAACTCTCTCACGACCTCACCCAAAGGCTGCCTATACACACTGAACAGGAGGGGGCACAGAATAGAACCCTGTGGCACTCCACACATGAGGTCCCGGGAAGATGAAGTACATTCCCCGAGAACCACACACTGAGTTCTCCCGGTCAAGAATGAGCGAAACCATTCAAGAACAATTCCGCCCACCCCGGTACGGTCCCGCAGCCGAGCCACCAACATCTCGTGGTCAACGGTATCAAATGCAGCCGATAGATCGAATAGAATTAAAATAGAAGATCTGCCCCGGTCTAATTCACGGCGCAGGTCATCAACCAAAGCCACAAGCACAGTCTCCGTGCCAAAGCCAGGGCGAAAACCAGACTGCGAGGGATCAAGGAAACGGATGGGGGGGCGGGGATGTTTAAGGGGAGCACTTAACAAGATGAGGATGCAGGCCATAGATCTGTGCAATGGGTCTGCCCCCTATCCTTGCGTGCATGTCTTCATCTTCCTCCCTTCCTGAGCTCAGTCTTTCAGGGCTTGGGGGCAGGAACTGGATCCAGGGGCTGGAAAGAAACAAGATGAAAAACTAGCCATGGGCCACATTTGGCCCCAGGGTTTGAGGCTTCTCACCCCTGATCTGATCTTGACACAAATATATTGGAAAACTCTGAGAGGTTTTGGTCGTGCCACTGGATAAGCAAAACGTGGCTTTGAAGATGAACACTTTAAAGAAAGTCATCTTCAAGCTAGCAATTTCTGTGCATAGTTTCAACCAGGCCTTATTTTATATGATGGGGCCATTAAGCTTTAATTAAAGCATATTAAGGAATGATGCATGCAGAGCTGAATCCCCGATCCAGCAAAGCACTTGAGGACATGCTTAACTTTAAGCATTTAAGTAGCCCCACTGAATGGGATAGCTCAGGGACTTAAAGTAGGTGCTTAAGTGTTTTGCTGGATCGGGGCCAAACATTTTTGTCGTGCTGTACCAGGTCCAAGGAGACTGGCATGTGAGAGTTTCCATGACAATTAGAGGGAGAAGGAATCCCACCCTTCTCCTGCCCTGGCCTTCCATCAAAATCCAGCTCTCCATAGACACACAGGCAGCCTGCAATGTGCTTCAAGGGACACAGGGGTCAACAATGGAACCCACTGGTCAGGGTGGCTTACATCACATCCTGAACCTGATCCACAGAGGAGATGAGTCTTTGGGGTGAGCTGCGGGCCATGCCTCAGGTGGCAGAGCATGTGCTTTGCATGTATAAGATCCCAAGTTCAATCCCTGGCATCTCCGATTTAGGATCTCTGGTAGCATGCCTGGGGATCCTGAAGGGTTTCAGGAAGCACCCCTGGGTGAGGCCTCTGCTGGGATCCTGGAGGGTCTCTGGTAGCACGCCTGAGTGAGGCCTCTGCTGGGAATCCTGGAGGGTCTCAGGAAGCACGCCTGGGTGAGGTCTCTGCCGGGGATCCTGGAGGGGTCTCTGGTAGCACGTCTGGGTGAGGCCTCTGCCGGGGATCCTAGAGGGTCTCAGGTAGCACGCCTGAGTGAGGCCTCTGCTGGGGATCCTGGAAGGGTCTCTGGTAGCACGCCTGAGTGAGGCCTCTGCTGGGAATCCTGGAGGGTCTCAGGAAGCACGCCTGGGTGAGGTCTCTGCCGGGGATCCTGGAGGGGTCTCTGGTAGCACGTCTGGGTGAGGCCTCTGCCGGGGATCCTAGAGGGTCTCAGGTAGCACGCCTGAGTGAGGCCTCTGCTGGGGATCCTGGAAGGGTCTCTGGTAGCACGCCTGAGTGAGGCCTCTGCCGGGGATCCTAGAGGGTCTCAGGAAGCACGCTTGGGTGAGGCCTCTGCTGGGGATCCTGGAGGGTCTCGGGTAGCACGCCTGAGTGAGACCTCTGCTGGGGATCCTGGAGGGTTTCAGGTAGCATGCCTGGGTGAGGCCTCTGCCGAGGATCCTGGAGGGTCTCGGGTAGCACGTGCCTGGGTGAGGCCTCTGCTGGGGATCCTGGAGGGTCTCGGGTAGCACGCCTGGGTGAGACCTCTGCTGGGGATCCTGGAGGGTTTCAGGTAGCATGCCTGGGTGAGGCCTCTGCCGAGGATCCTGGAGGGTCTCGGGTAGCACGTGCCTGGGTGAGGCCTCTGCTGGGGATCCTGGAGGGTCTCGGGTAGCACGCCTGGGTGAGACCTCTGCTGGGGATCCTGGAGGGTTTCAGGTAGCATGCCTGGGTGAGGCCTCTGCCGAGGATCCTGGAGGGTCTCGGGTAGCACGTGCCTGGGTGAGGCCTCTGCTGGGGATCCTGGAGGGTCTCGGGTAGCACGCCTGGGTGAGGCCTCTGCTGGGGATCCTGGAGGGTCTTGGGTAGCACGCCGGGGGGAGGCCTCTGCCGGGGATCCTGGAGGGTCTCGGGTAGCACGCCTGGGTGAGGCCTCTGCCGGGGATCCTGGAGGGTCTCGGGTAGCACGCCTGGGTGAGGCCTCTGCCGGGGATCCTGGAGGGTCTCGGGTAGCACGCCTGGGTGAGGCCTCTGCCGGGGATCCTGGAGGGTCTCGGGTAGCACGCCTGGGTGAGGCCTCTGCCGGGGATCCTGGAGGGTCTCGGGTAGCACGCCTGGGTGAGGCCTCTGCCGGGGATCCTGGAGGGTCTCGGGTAGCACGCCTGGGTGAGGCCTCTGCCGGGGATCCTGGAGGGTCTCGGGTAGCACGCCTGGGTGAGGCCTCTGCCGGGGATCCTGGAGGGTCTCGGGTAGCACGCCTGGGTGAGGCCTCTGCCGGGGATCCTGGAGGGTCTCGGGTAGCACGCCTGGGTGAGGCCTCTGCCGGGGATCCTGGAGGGTCTCGGGTAGCACGCCTGGGTGAGGCCTCTGCCGGGGATCCTGGAGGGTCTCGGGTAGCACGCCTGGGTGAGGCCTCTGCCGGGGATCCTGGAGGGTCTCGGGTAGCACGCCTGGGTGAGGCCTCTGCCGGGGATCCTGGAGGGTCTCGGGTAGCACGCCTGGGTGAGGCCTCTGCCGGGGATCCTGGAGGGTCTCGGGTAGCACGCCTGGGTGAGGCCTCTGCCGGGGTTCCTGGAGGGTCTCGGGTAGCACGCCTGGGTGAGGCCTCTGCCGGGGATCCTGGAGGGTCTCGGGTAGCACGCCTGGGTGAGGCCTCTGCCGGGGATCCTGGAGGGTCTCGGGTAGCACGCCTGGGTGAGGCCTCTGCCGGGGATCCTGGAGGGTCTCGGGTAGCACGCCTGGGTGAGGCCTCTGCCGGGGATCCTGGAGGGTCTCGGGTAGCACGCCTGGGTGAGGCCTCTGCCGGGGATCCTGGAGGGTCTCGGGTAGCACGCCTGGGTGAGGCCTCTGCTGGGGATCCTGGAGGGTCTCGGGCAGCACGCCTGGGTGAGGCCTCTGCTGGAGAGCCGGATTTGAAGCCCTGCTGCCATGTCAAGTTGTGACAATACTGGGCTAAGATGGACCATTGGTCTGACTCAGTTGGGCAGCTCCTTCTATGGTACAGCTTTAGTTTTGGAGACCCTGCTTTGATCTCCATTGTATTCCCTTGTAGACCCTCTTCCCTAAGGCAAGACCCTTTTTGGGTCCCCAGCTTTCCGCTGTTTGAGCGAAACCCTAATCTGGCAGCCTCTGAAGTTCCTTGGCTCAATCAACTCCTCTACTTCTTCCCCCTTCCTGGACTTTTTTACTGGCGATCCCTCAGCTTTGCCTGGAGCCAATGAGGCACAGAACAGGTGCTGACCCAGTAAGGTCCGGCCCCTGCAAGGACTTATGCTATCACCTCGCACAGTGACCATGAAGCATTTACATTAACATAAGAAGTGCTATACTGGGTCAGACCAATTGTCCCTCTAGCCTAGCAGCCTGTCTCTGACAATGGCCACTTTCAGACATTTCGTAGAAGTATGCAACAGATATTAATAATGATGATGATAATAATAATAAATAAATAATTAATAGCAATAGTATTATTTATTTATTTATTTATTTATTAAAAGCATTTAGTATTTCCCCCCCCGGTCACAGGCAGCTCGGGGCGGCTCACAACAATATACATTGACAATTAAAATCATAAAACTATAAAACATATTATTATACCCCCATCTCTCTCCTCCCACCCCCACCCCTACCCATCTTCCCCACCAAACGCCTGGCAGAACAGTCAGGTCTTACAGCTTTTACGAAAGGAGGGAAGGTCCGCGGCCAGATGCACCCGCACCGGAAGGGAGTTCCACAGCCTTGGTGCGGCCACCGAGAACGCCCTCCCCTGCGTGGCCGCCCGGAAGACTCCTGGGACCACAAGTAGGGCATCCCCCGATGACCGCAGGGGCCGGTCCAGTACCCGGGGGGTGAGGTGGTCTCGCAGATAGGCAGGGCCCAGACCGTTTAGGGCTTTATAGGTTAAAACCAACACCTTGACCCCCGGTCCAACTCATGGGAGAGATCGTCGACCAAGGCCGCAAGCGCAGTCTCCGTGCCATATCCAGGGTGAAAACCTGACCACGAGGGATCAAGAAAGTTAATCCGGTCCAGATGCTCCTGCAACTGTCGAGCCACCACCCTAAAAAGGGAAGTTTAGAGACTGGCCGATAGCTGGCCAGGACGCCAACGTCCAATGATGGTTTCTTGAACAGGGGCCGCACCAGCGCCATTGCCTCAACCAACCTGACTCATAGGGTGTAAACAGACGGACCGCAGCTCTGGGGGTGGCAGCACAAGCCCACTTCCCCCCCAGGCTGGCCGGTCCATCGGAAGGTGGCGCCAGATGTGGGAGTGGAGCAGGCTGAGCTCCAGAACATCCCAGCTTGCGGTGCTCCAGAACATCCCAGTGCACCACCAGTAGAGTGGGGCTGCCAAAGCTGGGACAGTGGCCCGGAGTGGAGTTGTTGTCTATCTGTTTGGCAGACCGTTGCTGCAGCTCCACTCCCAGCCAGCTGTTGCTCCAACAACACCAGAGTTGAAGGTACCAGCCTAGAGCACCGGTGGAGCCGCCTCCTGCGTGGAAGGACTGTGGCCAGGGGGAACCACTGTCTCTGTCTAGAGCAGACCCAGGCGGAGCTGGGAATGAGCAGACGTTGGGGTACATCCCTAGACCAGTTTGGGGGGCATGCTGCCCCCATGTCCATCTACCCTCTAAGAACTAACCCAGTCCTTTCAGAGACACAGTTATACGATTGGCTGTCACAACATCCTCTGGCAACAAGGCCCACAAGTTACCTGTACGTTAACCGCCCTTTTTGTGCTTATCATCTTTCCGTTCCCCAGAGAGAACTTTTGGGGTGAAGGGGGAATCTATCAGTGTCCCTTGGACAACACAGCTCTGGGCTCAGAGGCAGGTATTTATTTACATTTATATCCTGCCCCCTCCCATCAACAGACGGCTCGGGGCGGCTTACAAAATACATTTTAAAACCATAAAACCAATAAATACAATAAAAATATAAACAAAGAGGGAACCTAAACCCAACATAAATAAGGGTAAAACAGTTGGACTAAAAAAAAACCCTACCCCCCTACCCACTCCCTTCTCCAAAGTTTTGCTCTCTCGGCATTTTGTTTTGCTAGTGGACCTTCAAAATCGAGCCCAAGACAGCGCATGGGAAATCTCTCCGGTTGCTTGATGCATCTGATGTAAACTTTCCCGCATTTCACACCCATCTAAAAGCGAGGCTGTCACTGCTGGGTTGTAGATCATCCGTTTTCACTGACAGGTTGACGGTGTGTTGGTTGAGGACCCTGTGGTGAGGTCTTCCAAAAACCTGACTAGCCTTTGGTGTTCTGTTTTCTATTTTGCAAGCCAAAGAAATGTCACTGGGGATGGGGCTGCCAAGGTACATTAAGCGCTGAACAGTCTTCGCTTGTCAACAGCCAATGGTAAAGCTTGTTGAGGGGTGGGGGTTGATAGGACTGGTTGGAAGAGGTCTTCGTTTTCTTACCAGGCTAGTGGTGGTGTTCCCTGCCTGGTGATGCAAGCACCGCCCGGGCCCTGTTTGGGCAGCCTTACCCCATGTTGGGTGGGGCTGCTCTGCAACGTGCATCATGTAGCAGCCATCTAACTAGGGGGATGGGGGGGGGGGACACACACACATCTTGCAGGTGCTGCATCATGTGGCCTGGCCACCCAGAGTGAGGTAAGGGTCCCCAAGGCATGGCAGCCTCCCTACTCCGTCTCATGTAGCTTCACCCCCTGTCTGAGCCATGAATTCACTGGTTGGCCTGCCTTGGGCAAGTCACTCTCTGTCAGCCTCAGTTCTCTGTCTGTAAAATGGGAATGTATGTATCCTCATCTTTCCCTGTATTTCCCTCCCTTGCCTTGTCTAGATTGTGAGCCTGTTGGGGCAGGGACTTGTCTCTAGCCAGGACTGTTCAGTGTCAGGCACCAGGGGTGTCCTGTGCATAAGGGAGGTGGGGCAGACACTCCCCAGTGACCCTGTCACGTACTGAGCCATCACCACCGCATCCAAAGACCTCTCCCCTCCTGGGGGGGAGGGCTTTGAGTTCCCCCAGCTCAGCTGCTTTTGCCATAGCAGCAGGAATCGACGTGAATTGCTGCACATGTGCAATTCTTTTTTATTCATTAGGTATTCCATAGTAAAGTGTGAAATTTTAACACTGCCCCCCCCCCCCCCCCGTGGCCCTTCCCTCTGCCTCACCAACTTAGAAGTCACCAGCTGCCACCGCCAGGCAATATGCTGGCACTACATATATAATTAATAGTAATACCATGAGAGTTTAAACTTTACGTGATTTTGAAATGACAAGGAATCTTGTTTTTAAAAAATCATCAAAAAACAAAACAGGTTTACAAATGCAAATGTAAAAATCTTACCAAGAGTGCGCTAGAGGAAAACTATGTAACAAAGAAAAAAATATCTTTTAATATTGTGCAAATACCCAGTGTTTGAAGTCAAATAGCTCAGTCATTTTGAAATGTTTCTAAATGCCAAAAGGCATTGCTCTCTGCACATCACGTTCGTCCTAATGCCAAGGCATATGCGGGACTTACTTCTATATGTCTTGGAAATACAAGGAGATCAAAAGATTCGGAGAACTTGTTAACATAGATAAACAGAATGACCAGCCCTTGCCTAGGATATATCCTTGGCCTAACTATCCTTGCCATATTTATGGATGATCAAGTTGACCTCCTCACAGTGCAGTTTTGTGCTTGAAAATATATTTCAGATTGCTGGCTCAGTAAGCACCTGCTTTCTTCCACACTGTGATGCTTATAAATTGGTTGACGGAGGAGCTATCCTTGGACTGGAGTTTCCTTTTATCCGTTCTTTAGTCGGCAGGTTTACAAATCAGCCTTTTTATAACAGACACAACTATCAATTCCTTTTCATGCGCACTTTACATATGCGTACTCATAGGAACGATTAAACAAATGTATACAGACACCATGTCCTCCTTCGTGTTGGCACAGGTTTAACTTGCACGTATGAACATAACTTCAACTGTTTCATTGTAAGATTGTGCAGTGGTACAACTATAATTAACAGTCTTCCAGCATTTCCACATAGGCCCAAATGTTAAGGGGTTTTAAACTCATTTCTTTCTTTCTTCCTTTCTTTCACAAAAAATTACATTGGTGAAATCTTCTTTACACCGAGAGAGCTATCTTTGAGGGGGGGAACACCACTGTTTTTTGTACCATAAGACAAGCCCTTGTTGTGGGGCCATTTTATAAGAAAGATTTATTATAACTGTGGCGTTTGTGATTCGATTACAGCAGCAGTGCCCAGAGGTCTGAATCAAAACCAGGTCCTTGCGTGTCAGGTGTCATACAAAGAAATATGGAGGTAGCTGTCTCTCGAACACCCCAACCTTACAGGGTAATGATTTGTGAACGAGGATGTGACCCTGCCCTCAGGGCTAGGGCCATGGGCCCCTAGTTCTTTAGAGCTTTGCAGTCAGTGCTAGGGAGGGAAGTGCCCTTGCAGGAGTGAGGCTCCTGAGACGCCTCCGTGCGGCCTACTGCTCCTGAGGCTCATGGCGGCAGTGCTCCTGGGAGCAACAGCAGGGCTGGCCTTAGAAATTGCAGGGCTCAGGACAAAGACAAAATGTGAGGCCCCCCACGGGGTGGGACGTGCAGGGGGGGCTGGGAGCGTGTGGGGGGAGCAGATTCAGTGCAGAGGCCCCTGGCAGAGATCCCTGTCCTTTCCATAGCTCCAAGGGTTGAGCCTCAGCAGCTGCCCCCTGGCTCCTTCCCAGCAGTGCAGCACTACTGGCTCTGCACATGGGGCGCGTCCCCGCCCCTATCTGCCCTGCAGTAAGGCCAGCCCTGAGCAGCCCTGGGAGTACTGTCAGTGCCCATGAGCAGAGCAGGCCTTAAACAGGGCCAGTAGGAGCCATGGCCCTGGCCACAGGGTTGAAGGGGCCCCTCAGGGAGGCCATTCCTGGGAGTCTCATGGCCCCTCAAGAAGACCAGAGCTGGTAGCTGCAGGCCAGTGCTCCCGAGGCCCCAGGATGGTCTATTTCTGTGGGGGCCTCTCCCTGCCTGTGACTCTCAGTGTCTAGGGTGGGTGCTTCCTGTGGGGGCTGGGCTGGGCCCTGTCCCCCTTCACCTCACCTCTTAGGGTGAAGGAGCAGGGTCCTGCAGGATGGGGTTAAAGAAATGGGTTGGACTATGGAGGGCAGGGCCAAGGCCCCCCCCCCCATTTTAGCTGCTGGGACCCCTCCCTCAGAAGCAGCGGTGGGCCTACCAGTGCTCCTGAGACTGCTCTGAAGCGGTCAGCGCCGCGGGAGTGGGGTGGTACCAGCGCTGACAGTGCTTCCGTCCCGTGAAGGCCCTTCCTCTGGGGCCCTAACCACCCCACTCGGATAGCAGACCTGCTCCCCTTCAGGTGACCCACCCCTGCCCTGGAGACTCCATCCCCTCCCTCCAAGACTCGACCCCCAGCCCCACAAATTCTAGGGCTGGCCCTGGCTTTCTGCTCCTTCCCCCTCCACAAAAAACAAACCTTGCTCGGTCTATATTTGGTTGGGGGCTGCTTTCTCTTTTGCCTCCTGGGTAGGGTTTGTCACCTATGCAATTTTTAAAAGAACACCTATGAAAAATACATGTTGCAGGGCCTGCAACTTGTATTTTTCATAAGTGTTCCTTAAAAAATTCATCCTGGGGCTAACCTGTCCCATTCACAACTCCACCACTCTTTCCCCCATCTGTTCTGTCTCCAAGGCCTCAGGCTCAGACAACGACCTCTCCAGTAGTGGACACTGCTTCAGCTCCCACCCCATTCCAGAAGGGAGCACAGGGTGGTGCATTTGAGGCCTGGCATGCATCTTGCAGTGAGTCCTGCTAGCAGAAGATATGCCACCAGGCCTCTGCTTAAGGTGAGGGGAGCAGGAATCCACAGTGTGGCCCAGAGGACAGTGAGCATTTTTACACACACCTAAAAGTGCTGGTGTTTCAATCTTCTGGGTTTACAAGTCCACAAGTAAGTCCGTGGATGCATTCTTCACACACACGCTGCCCTGAGGCAGCCTAAAGTAGCCGCAGCTGTAGATGTGAGGGGCTGCCATGGAAACCAAGTGACCACAGCTGCCTGGAGCAAAGCAGTTCACCAGGAGAACGTTTTACACACAAAGGTTCTGGGAGAAGTTCTACGCAGAAGTTCAAAGAGCCAGATGTTTAAGATCTGGGTGAGTGATTTAGACACACAGAAAGTTCAGGATGTAACAGCAAACATGCAGGAGAAATGTGTGTGTAAAAACACCCAGTGTGGGGCCTTGGGGATAGGACTGCTGGTGCTCAGCTGGGAGGGGAGATGGAGCTGCCATGGGGGGTGTGGGAGAAGCAGCGGCGGCTACCACTCCCCTAGGTTTGATACAGTCTGTCGGTGTTGACCCATCAAGTCTGAGTGAAGCCTCACTTTCCCTGGGTTGTCTAGGGGGCCCTGGATAACCTGAGAACTGGTTTTTTTCAGGGGGAGGTAGGCAGGCAGAGCTGGTTGTACCACAGAGCCACCATGCAGTGCTCCCCCTTTTCACCAGGGCAGGCGGCAGGACCCCCAGTGCTTTCCAGAGACATGACCAGCTCCCCAAGGATGCCCCCGAGCGGTTGAGGAGGCTAGGAGGAAGGGAGTGGGGAAGTGGTCTTTCAGATATGTGGAACCATGACTGTTTAGAGCTTTATTATTAATTATTATTATTATTATTATAAGCATTTGTATAGCGCCAGCTGTGTACCTGGCGCTTTACAGAACAATAAGAATTACATGGTCCCTGCCTACGGCTTACAATCTAATAGACACGGAGGGGGGAGACAAGGAGAGGGGACATAGAGTGAGACAAGGGATAAATAACATTCAAGCGGATGCGATGTCTCAGGTGCACGTGCTTGGCTTGGTTGCAGTTAGGCAGGAGTCTGCGGGGAGGGCAGACAGTAAATATTGAGAGGAACGTTCTAACAGGCGTCGGGAAAGGCGGCGAGGAAGAGGTGGGTTTTGAGGAGGGATCTGAAGGTCTGGAGGGAGGGGGCAAGGCGGATGTGGGCAGGGAGGGAGTTCCAGGCGTGGGGGGCAGCGAGGGAGAAGGGACGGAGGTGGTTAGGGGAGCAGGGGAGACGAGGGAGAGCGAGGGAGGGGGCAGAGGAGGAGCGGAGAGTGCGCGCAGGAGTGTGTAAGGAGACTAGGGCTGAGAGGTAAGGGGGAGCCAGGTTGTGAAGGTGTTTATAAGTGAAAACCAGCACCTTGTATTGTGTTTATGAACAATACACAGTGCACGGCTGCATTGGAACCATGTATTTATCATAAGGCTCCTGGATTAAAGGAGAGGTGTGGCAACCCCGATGATGTTATTTTTATTATTATTAGTCATCGTCGTAGTAGGTACTTGTTCAAACATCTCTTCTGCCGTCTTATTATATAAATGTAATAGATGGAGACAAAGGTCGTTCAGATGATCTCTTTTATTGGACCAACGTCTGTTAGTGAGAGTATGCCAGCTTTCAGGCCACACAAAACTCTTCATCAGGCATTAGGCAGGTCAGAACTCATGTTCCATCAGTTCATTACAACTCTGTCGCTCGATGAAGAGTCCTGTGTGGCTTGAACGCCGGCACACTCTCACCAACAGACGTTGGTCCAATAAAAGAGATCATCTGAACGACTGACTCCCTCTCTTACGTTTCGGACCAACACGACAAACACATTCTCACTTTAGACACTATATAAATGTAATAATCCATGGAAGCCATCCCTCTGGATGAGATGAGAGTTGGGTTGGATTTCACCAGTGCCACATTGGGTGCTTAGCACCTAGCATGGTGTCGGCTGAAGTGTTATCGTAACGGTTCAGTGAAAAATATTAATGCTTGCGTGCCGCTCTTTCAAACCAATGGTACGCTGTGGGCACCATCCTCTGCCGTTAACGTCAATGGCAAAACTCCCATTCACTTGAATGTTAGAAGATTGCCCTGAGCGTGTCGACAATAGCGTCCCATTGAGTTAATGGGAGTTTTGGCTAGGCAAAGAATGCCGGATTAAGGAGATTGTTTTTATTTGTTAGCTGTGATGAATCCGCTCACACACTTTGGGGTAGTATTTCATATGTGGGTGAACTGACACAACCCTACAAATCCCTGAATACAGCAGGACTGGCCACTGGGACCATGGATTGTAAATTCTTAGGAGCAGGGACCCGTTTGCCTATTGCTGCTGGTGTCTTGCTTGTTTCTCCAATTTCTCAGCATTCTTATCATGCCCAGCACCATCAGACATGAACAGGAGCAGAATCTTTCATTTCCCCACTGGGTGTAAAGCACTGCATTCCTTTTCTTTGTTTGGGTGCTTGATGTTGTCTTCACAAGCCACGGTAACAGAAGAGGGCGCTTGATGGTTGCTACAAAAATAGGTTGAGATGTTCCAAGGCCAATGGCAAAGCAGAAGAGGCGGGAACAGGGCCGGACTCTGCTGAGATGGTAAAAGGGGATGAAGGGGATAAATGAACAGCTGACGAAGGTGCTTACAAACCAGAGGAAACTGCATGTGTAAAACTCCCTGCCCCCCACTATTAACTGAATGTGGTTCTGCTTAAGGCAGGGATGGAGAATGTAAGGCCCAGGAGTCAAATGCAACCCTGGCTAGTTTTTAGTTGACCTCTTTCCATTTCTTGGAACTGGCTCCCAGATCGAGTTTCTGCCGCTGAGCACTGAAAGACTGAACTCAGGGGAAAGGAGCAGAGATGAGGGCAGGTGAGCCATAATAACAGTATATGTGGGTAACCATAGATATGTGACCCCATTACCATTTCTTGCACTCCTGGTCACAAAAGGATGCCGGGGCATTGGAGCCGGGGAGTTACCAGGGTGGACCAAATTACCTCAGGGGAGCACCATAACGACTTATGGACAAAGGTCACGAAAGCCATCAACCCACCCTGACCAACTACAACTGCCCTGGGGCGAGGAACATCAGGGACATCAGACATCACCCAGGAAAGGGAGGATGACCTGGAGGAATATGATGCATCCAACCAAGGACTCCTAAGGACCTGTTGTAACCAGGGAGGGAGTTCATGCTGAGAGAATTCAGGGGGCACTCTGTGACCGGGAGCCAAGAAGGCTGGCCATCTCACCTTGCGTCAAGGGACTATTCCACCCTGGAGAACTCAGACAAGACTCGCTTCCCATCAAGCCTGAAATGTGAGGCAGGGAATGCTAGTGAAGTAGCCTTGCTTTTGTTATGGTTTTATTTTCCTACTGCAGTTCACTCTGTACCATATGTTAAGCAATTTCTATAGATAAAGCCTTTCACCTCAACCAAATGTGGCCTTGGTCTGTTCTCTGAGCAAGAGGGCAAGTCTGGGACCCTGCCCCGCAGCCTACACTGAGGTTGAACTTAATCTTGAGTGAACCCCTAATGAGGGATAAGGCCACTGGTGGAATGGGGGTTCCTGCAATCAGACAGGGAACCGGACCGCCCCAGCGGTGTTCTCCAACCCCCCTAAGGGTACAGGCTAGGGGGGCAGACTTGTTACAGATCTCTGAGGGTCCAGGCCCCCTCCCCACCCCATGATCTATGGGAGACAAGCTTGTGATCTACCAGTAGCTCATGGTCTAACTTTTATCCACCCCTCACTTAGGTGTTTTGCAGGACTGGGGCCAAAGCTCTCAGCTTGCAGGACCATAACTAGCATCAAACCTGCAACATTAAAATTGCAGAAGAAAGACACCCCACCATGTTCCCTTTATTGGCCAAAACATTGGCCAATAAAGCCCTGCAACCTGTATTTCTCAAAAGTGTCTTCTAAAATTTGCATATCCGGCCACTCTCTCCCTTGGGTAGTGATACTAACTGCTATTCTACCAATGAAAATGCTTGACACAGGTACAGTCACCCTTATCTTCCAATAAACTGCACGCTTGTAAATTAACTGGGAGAGGAGGCCGGGTGATTGGTTGGATTTCTGCTGTTGTTACAAAGGCCTTAATCAGTTTGGAATGGCCTGACTTGTACTTGAGTGGTAACACCAACATGCCACATTTTTTGGAGAGAGGGAAAGGGTAATAGTTATGTGACTGCCTCCCCACCTCCCGCACCAGAGAGCGGCTGAGATTATCTCTGTTTTGACACAGTATTCAGCCACAGGGACTAAATAATTTTGAGGGAGATGGTGGACGAAGAGAGGAGACGAAGATTTATTGGCTGTTAATATATACAAAATAAAATCTGCCTTTCTTGTCTTCTTCCAGGATTTTCTCATGAGGGGGAATATAGGGGACCCTGCTAAATTTGCTGCAAAACCTGTTCATGGTGACATCGATCGGGGGTGGTCTTTGCATTCCCTCCCCAGTTCTGTGGTGTGAGAGTTCATTGGTCTCATAACAATAGAGGGCGGGTCTCTGGGGGCCTGTCCATTTTAATTGCCAACAAGTATTCGGGTATACCCAAACAGAGTTCAGCAGATAGTTACGAATTCCAGATATTGCTCTGGATTCCTGATAATGGGACCCAGACCCTACTAGTGAATTTGTATATCCCGTCCTAAACCTCTATTTGCTGCAAGCCAGACGTGTGGTTACGCTTTGAAGGTTTGATTGACCAATTGTACATTAAATATCCTAAGCCCTTTTTGATTCTGGCAGGAGAGTGGAATGCCAGAATCGGGTCAGCGTCTTATTCCATCTCTGTCATAGATCTGGAATCAACAGATCATTCTCTACAAAGTCATAGAGATGAAGTAGTTAATGAGGCCGGTCTTCAGATGTTGAGAATACTGAATTTGTGCAGTCAAATGGTCCTGAATAGTACTGCTCGAACGTATCCTGAAGGCTCCTTCACATTTATGAATAGTAACGGAAGGAGCACTATAGATTTAGTAATCCCTACTTGCATTCAGGATAATTTTGGGGACTTTAAGATACTCATTCGCCCTGAAAGCGACCCTATGGCTCTGAGTGTTACCTTCAATTCGCTTGGGCCCAATATGGTCGATAGGACTAGGACGGCTCAGATTTGCAAAGATAAGGGACGGGTTAGAATCGGGTGGACTTCTGCTCAGGTAGCAGCAGTGTTTTCTCTATTATGGTCTTGAGAATTTTGTCACCTAAGGGACCAGGTAGAGAATGGTGAAGTCGAGACTTTCGTGATTGTGGATGAATTGTTCTCTGAGATTGTTTCTTCCTTGAGTTCTTTTGTGCCCGGCGTGAGTTGGAAAACATGCAACCACTAGATGGTTTGATAATGACTGTAGGGTGGCTAAAAAGGATTATGCTCGAGCCAAAACTATCTGGCTCAAATCCAATGTAGATATTGCTAGAAATACTTATCTCCTTGAAAGGAAGAAGTATAAAAATCTTATTCAAGCAAAGAAAAAGAACTATACAAACCTTCTCTGGGCTAGGCTCTCTATGGCTGCATCTAAGAAGAACTATGTGGCCCTCTGGAGAATAGTCAACAGTGAGCTAAAACCCAGGGTAAATCTGTTAATGGCCCCAATAGGTGAAAATGTTTGGACTGATTTTTTCAAGGAACTATATAGTGTTGCTGAACAGGATATCAATATGAGCTTGCCCGTACTCTCTTCCCCTCTGGAAAGACAAGGAGATATGGGGTTTGACCCCTAAATAAGAGAAAGTGAGATCTTAGATCTGATCTTGGCCTTAAAACCTAATAAAGCCCCTGGTCACGATTTCATAACCGCTGAGGTTTTGCAGATTATCCTGAATGGTGGTCATCTGCCTGTCGCTTCGACCGTATGCAGCCTCTCCTCTTCTCTCTTCACTGGCTCCCCCTTCCTGATTTAAACTCCTGTTTAAACTCCTGGTATTCACGTTCAAAACACTCCACAACTGAGCTCCCCCTTATCTCTCGGACCTAATCTCCCTACGCACTCCTGCACGCGCTCTCCGCTCTTCCTCTGTCCCCTCCTTCACTCTCCCTTGTTTCTCCTGCTCACCTAACCGCCTTCGACCCTTTTCCCTCGCTGCCCCCCAAGCCTGGAACTCCCTCCCTGCCCTCATCCGCCTTGCCCCCTCCCTCCGCTCCTTCAAATCCCTGCTCAAGACCCACTTTTTCCTCGTCGCCTTTCCCAATGCCTGCTAGTCGTTCCCCATATACTTACTGTCTGCCCTCCTCTGCAGACTGCTGCAACCAACCTGACTGTAACCAAGCCAAGCACACGCACCTGAGACTTCGCATCCGCTTGAATGTTTGTTTGTCTTCTCCCCTGTCTCTTCCACTGTCCCCTATCCCTGTCTCCCCCCTCTTGTCGTTTAGATTGTAAGCCACAGGCAGGGACCGCGTCCATTTCTATGTTCTGTACGGTGCCAAGTACATGACTGGCGCTATATAAATGTTTATAATAATAATCATCATCATTGCTAGCCTGTTACTTTACCCTGATTAATAAGACCAAGAAGGTTCCATGTAGTTGGGGTAGCAGTATTATAATACCTTTATTCAAAAAAGGCAGCATAAGAGACCCTGGGTGTTACAGGCCCATAAGTCTTCTCCCCGTGCTGGGGAAGCTGTATGCTAAGACACTCTTACGCCATCTAGATACTTGGGCGTCTACCCAGAATTTAATACCAGAGGAGCAGTTTGGGTTCCGTAAAGGAGCCTCTACTAGCGATAATTGCTTCATATTATCTCACTTAATCTTCAAATATACTAAGATAAGATCTGGGAAGCTGTTTCTGGCATTTGTGGACTTTAAGAAGGCCTTCGACCTGGTTCCGAGATCCAAATTGTGGCATAAATTGCGGCATTTAGGCTTAAATGAGGACCTACTTATTTTGATTATACAGCTCCACTCAGAGAACTTCGCAAAGGTACTGTTAGGGGAGAAAGGGAACTTGTCTTCACCCATATCAGTTACACGGGGTGGGGGTGTCAGGCAAGGGTGTCCTGGCCCCCTTGCTATTTAATATCTTCCTGAGTGATCTAGTTGAGACTCTGTCAGGTCTAGAAGGCTGTCCACCTAAGATTAAGAACCGCCCTATTGCGGCCTTAATGTACGCCGATGACGTCCTTGTAATGTCACAGACCTGGAAGGGTCTATGTCGGCAGCTAGGAATTCTGCAGACTTATTGTGCCAAAAACGAGTTTACTATAAATGTTGGCAAGTCTCAGATTATGGTGATGGAAAAAAAGATCTCAAGCCCGGAAATGGAATGTAGGTGGTAGCGAATTTCCCCAGGTGAACTCTTTTGTCTACCTTGGGGTTAATTTTAGTAGCAATGGCCTTTGGCTAAGGCACAGGAATCAGGTAATATTAAAAGCCACAGCCATATATAAGGGAATTTGCAGGTTGGCGGCTAAATTGAAGTCTGCCAAAATGTCTCTCATTTTGGAAGTCTTTAGGGCCAAAATTGTATCGCTATTGAATTTTGGAGCCGAAATTATTCCATTGAAAGACTTGGAGCCATTAGAGATTGTTCAAAATAAATTCCTCAGAGGCTTACTGAAGGTGTCTCAAAGGGTTCCCTGCAGCGATTCTTTGGGCAGAGACGGGTACTTGCCATGCCACTACCACCAGATTGAGGTACTGGATAAAACTTTGTACTCAGGGCAAGGAATCATTGGTAACTCAATGTCTGACAGAAGAGCTCGAACATAAAGGACCAATCTATTATTCTTGGTGATCCCAGGTCATTAGTGCTCTGGGAGGTTTGGGCCTATCAATTCCCGCTCTTTGGGGAAAGAATGCTGCTGCTCTGAAGTTATTTTTGTCATCTAGAGCAAAGGATATTGCTAACCAAATTGATATGACGGTAGTTGCTTCATGGAAAGCGGCTCCGTAGTATTGTCAGGTAAAATTTACCCACAATTTTGAAATATATCTGGATAAATTGACTAACCCAGCGTTGCGAAGGAATTTTACATTATTGCGGCTCCAATTATTTAATTCTGCCGTGCTTGTAGGTCGGTTTTGAAACCAACCTATGGAAGCATGGTTTTGCCCATGTTTTCTGCAAGAGATTGAGGATCTTCCTCACGTTTTATTTCATTCTCCCTGGTATACCAGCATTAGGCAGGTATGGATGGAGTCCTTATGGGGAAACAAAGAATTTACCCCTTTATTAGTTACGATTAGATCACTTTTAAATGCAACAACAGATTCAGAGATGATGGTGATAGCGACATTCCTTCTTCTGGCTACAAGGACGAGGCAAGAGAATACTCTTGTCGAATAATTTTATATTACCCTATAGTTTGTGTTCCTAACCACTCAATCTATTTTGATTTTGCATGTCGAGTTTAGATGACTAGATTATTTTGTATTCTGAATATAACTGTAGATTATTAATGGTTTGGAACATTACTCGAATGTTATCGAATTGTTATATGATGTATGTTTTGTATCTTACTTTTTATTACCATGGCCATGACGAAAGCTAGTGCCCAATAAATAAATTCAATTCGTTGGTGTCATAAGCCATGTTGCCAAACAACTAGGTTTCCCCACGAGTTACTGTGGGATCATCTGCATTGCAGGTTAACATATGGTAACATATAAATGTGAGCAGACCTATGTTAATGAACATGGGTTAAATGAACCGGTAGGCAGGATACCATGTGTTAGCTGACTGAAGTTAACAAACACTACTTTCTATGGTAGAACTCTGCTTGAGTCACAAATTTGGGTCAAGCCTGAGGCATCTGGGCTCCTGTGAAACCATGTGCGGCCATGTCGGAAAAGAGGTGAAAGAATGCCTTAGCCCTGTCACTTTCTGACATAGCCACACCTCCACAGAGCATTGTAACAAGCAGGACTAAGCCATTTCCCACCTCTTCCTAACATAGCTCCGTCCTCCACAGAATGCTGTGATGTCATGGTCTGTGGGGGGCGGAGCCTCCTGCCACTGAGACGCCTGCCCCCACCTGAGTCAGTAGGTAGGTAAGGAAGGAGGAGGGAGTTTGTAGCACAGTGATAGCAAGGGCCATTTTGCATGAAACATGGGCGGACCGGTTGGCGCCACCAAGAAGACTGGGTCGGGTTGGAGGTCTCTATTGCATGGGGCTAGCTATCACATGTTTAAACACATGGGATTCCTTCTGCACAAATATTTCAGTGTGTGCTTGCTAGCACATCTAAAAATTAGAAATGTGGTCAAATGTGGAAATCAAAATTGAAATTTTGAATTCTGAATTTTGTGCAGGAACCTTGTGACCCTCTGGCCCAAGGGAAGATCTGCTTGACTTAATCCGTCCCTGGCAAATATTTATTCAGCTTTTTGTTATAAAGCCTCTAGTGAACTCCTTATCTTCCCCCCTCATCCTTCCTCTCCTTCCTCACTGTCAATAACTATTGATGGAGTCACCATCCTGCCTGTCCCCCAAGCCCGTAGCCTAGGCTTCATCTTTGACTCAGCCCTTTCTTTTAAACCCTACATTGACTCTGTTGCTAAATCCTGTCGCTTCTCCCTCCATAACATTGCTAAGATTCGCCCTTTTCTCTCTGTCTCGTCTGCCAAAACTCTTGTTCATGCTCTGGTCATCTCTCGCCTCGATTACTGTAACCTCCTTCTCACTGGCCTTCCCCGGTCTCACCTTTCTCCCCTCATCTCTGTCCAAAACTCTGCTGCCAGGGTCATCTACCTCGCCAGTCGCTTCGACCATGTGCAGCCCCTCCTCTCTTCGCTTCACTGGCTTCCCCTTCCTGAACGAATCCTGCACAAGCTCCTAGTCTTCACCTATAAAGCTCTTCACAACCTTGCTCCCCCCTACCTCTCTGCACTTATCGCCCTCCATACTCCAGCCCGTGCACTTCGCTCCTCCTCTGTCCCTTCTCTCACCCTTCCACGCCTTCCCTGCTCCCCTAAGCGCCTTCGTCCCTTCTCACTTGCTGCCCCCCATGCCTGGAACTCCCTCCCTGTCCACATCCGCCTTGCCCCCTCCCTTCATACCTTCAAATCTCTCCTTAAAACTCACCTCTTTCGCTCTGCTCTGTCTGACTCTTTATCCTGCTGAGCCACTATTCCTATACCTACGATCGGTTTACCCTTATCCTTGCAACATGGACCTGCCTGCTGTCATTCTCATCGTAACCAAGCCAAGTACGTGCACTTGAGACCTCGCATCTTCATGAATGTTAGACCCCTTGTCTCTCCCTCTGTTCCCCTTCCTAAGTCTCTCCCCCAGCTCCTGTCTCTCAGATTGTAAGCCCTAGGGGCAGGGACCGTGTCTATTTTATTACTTTGTAAAGTGCCAGGTACACTGCTGGCGCTATATAAATGTTTGTTAATAATAATAATAATAGTGACACAGATTCCACAATTTCCCTTGGTGACTCGTTCTTTTTTCATTTTTGGCCCAGCTGTGTAGCTGCTGGAATATGGACAAACCGATATTTTGAAACCAAACTTTCAAATTTTCATGGTGGTTCAAAATTTCAATGTATTTATTTATTTGGCTAAACTCTGTGCGAGCTCACATTCTTTTCCACGCGTGGACTTACACCCATAGAGCACGGTAGGAACCTTTCCCCCTCCCGCAGGCCACTTTGAAAATGAGGTCAACCTTCATGCTTCAGATCAGAACAAAGCACCGGAAATACTGGCTTGGGATGAGGAAAGGAAGGGGAGGGTCCAGAACATGGCTCCATGCCATCGATCTTGCACCTCTGTCCTTGAGTGCAGACCCCATCTCTGTTCCCTTCCCCTGGACTCACTCAGCGCTCGATGAGAAGGACTGAACCCGTTGTTCAGATTCAGGAATTGGAGAAGGGCCAGAGGAAATAATGCTGTAAGCCAGATCTGGCCTATAGGCAGAGGGTTCGCCACTCCCTGCATAAAAGAGCTTGGAGGAGGAACAGGAAGACAGTCAGGAACAACCCACCACAAGATAGTGCTACCCACTACCCAGTGACTCTCATCCCCTGTGTCCAGTTGGGCTACATTGTCAGGTCCATCATATATCCAGGATATTGGAGGCGGTGGTGCCATGTTGCCAGGTGCCGGCGAGAGACCTCACCCAGGATATTGTGTTCCATTCTGGATGCCACATTTGCAAAAGGGGTGGGGACAAATCGAAGATTCAGAGAATACCCATTTAGACCTGGAAGACAAGCCGTATAAGGGAAAGGAGAAAAAATTGGGACAGGTTCAGAGTGGAAAAGAAGACGGGGGTGGGGCTGGGAATGATATCAGTTTCCAAGTATGCCACAAAAAAGATAATAAATAATAATAATAATCTTTATATAGTGCCCCCCTGCCATGGCACTCAGGAGTGCTTTACATAGAACCAACACAGCTTTTTAATCCTCACAAGAACCCTGCGAGGCAGGCTAGGCTGAGGGAGCAATCCTACTGCCGGCTTACGCTGGTGGCAGGTGCCCTGGTGTGCTGGGCAGGGGACAGTCAGGCGTGCCTGTGCCCTGCATGCGCACCGAGCTGTGTGGGGCAACGGCACGACCTCTCCCCCCCCCCCCAGGGGATGGAGCAAGCATGGCTCCTGTTCCAGACCCCAGGCTGCGGGGTGTGCGGGTGTGTCAAACCGCTGCCCCACTCGGCTTGCTGCGCCTGAGCACCGGCGGTCTTTCACTGAGCCTTTGCGAGGGCCGCAGGATTTCACCCTGAATAATGCGACTGGTCTAAGGTCAGCCGGTGAGTTTCTGGAAAAGGCGAGATTAGAAACAGGATTCCCCCACCCCCCCAGTCCAAGTCCCGCGCACTTTGCCGCTGCGCCACACTGGCAAAGTTTTAGATGACTTTGGAGAAGTCTGGCTAGCTTCAATGGGACTACTCCAGAGTAAGTGGCTGGTGGCTTGCAGCCTTCTCGGCTGTCAGCGAAGAGAGAGCGAAAGGGGATGGGTTTAAGGGCACGTTCACACATGCAGGAATGCGTCCTTAGAAGGCTGGGAGAGGGGATGCACACGCAAATCAGGCGCATCTTTGATCATGTGGGAGTGCCCAGAGGTGCGTGATTTAAGCTTTTCTGTGCATTTACAAGGGCGATTGACCAAGCTGCAAAATCCAGCCATGTAGGTTCTGGTGTGACATGAGGAAAAACTTCCTAAGCAACGGAATAACTTGTCCGAGAAGGTTGTGGAATCTCCCTCTTCGGATAGTTGCAAACACTTCTGCCCACACAAGGTATTCTGCACACAGGAGGCTGGACTAGATGACCTTGAAGGACCTTCCTGTTCTATGACTGATGCACCTCAGCATTGTGCCCTATGCAGCCCTGCAACATGCCTAAGAAAAGTCCAAGTGTGGTTCAGCTGGGGTTAGGATTTAACCCTCACAACGCTGAGGTGTTCACACTCAGCCTTGCAGCGGAGGGGAGGGCTTGGCATTTGGGAGAGTCTCAAGCCAAGCCAAGGCTCATCTGCCAGTAAATAAGTCGGTCACCTCTGGAGGTTGGCCAATACATCTTTGGAAGAGAGAGGATTAGGGGTGAGCAGGAAGAGGCAGATGAAAAACCTTGCCTTGTTTATTTATTTTGAAGTCAGTCAAGGTGTAACTTGGTCCCGGAACGGCAGACAGGGCGTAGCGTAGCCTAAATCCTGTCGCGGGAACCCCGTTAACCCTTTCTCCTCTCGCTTGCTGCCGTCCCGTCGCCAGGCAGTTCAGTTCGAAGGGGCTGGGAGTGTCTCCGATTTACCTCTCCCCTTGCAAAGGGAAACTGCTTGTTGACCACATTCACGTCGCAAGCCCTGGAGCTAAAAGCACTTTACACCATAAAATAAAAGCACTGTCTTTTTTCTTCTTCTTTCCCCCTCAAAGGTTACGTGTGGAGGCCACGCTGCTCATACTTCATACAGAAAACTACTGAAAGAGGCTATGAAATCCGGTATGATTTACACTCTCTCGCAGTGCATTAGGAGGATATAGATCTACCAGGGCTTTTTCCAAATACCGGGGAGGTTTTTTTTGTTTTTGTTCCAAAAGCGACGTGAATATATGTGCATGATTTTCAGAAAGTCTGTTAGGAAACTTGTCAACACGTTTATAAAGCATAAAAATGGCAAAGACTCGGCTATTAAATACAGGAATCTCACAGACAGGCAAGGAAAGAGAGAAAGTCCAGAAGAGATCTATTAGCCAAGAGTTTATATCACACGCGCACATTCAACTAAAAGGAGGAAAAGGCCGCGATCCACAAGCCACTTACTCCGGAGTAGTTCCTTACTCCGGAGGGCTTCAATGGGACTACTCCGGAGTAAGTGATTTGTGGACTGCAGCCAAAAGGGGTTTAGGAGGAATCGCAATTACAGGGCAGAACTAGGATCAGGGAAAGCTCCCAACGACAGAGAGAGTGGGGTTGCCAGGACAAAATGAAAACATTGTCACCTGCTTCCCCCCCCCCCTCGCTAACGCCAGGTTAAGGATTGTGGCCTCCTCGCTCTGTAAACTACCCCGCATGGGCAAGTTCAATTGTTGAATGTTTACTCACCTTTTGATGAACCCTTGGTTTTGTTTTTTTAGAAATGAAATCAATACTTAATTTTAGCCTTTGGGGATTATTTGGGGGTGGGGAGGCAGAGAATTGATTCCCCAACTCCCCCCCCCCTTTTTTTACGCCCATCCATATATATATATATATATTTCCCCCAATGTCTTCTGACTCCATCTTTTCCCTGGAGGTTCAGTTAGCTTGCTTGAAATCACATGACAAGGCGAAGTGATGGGGAGACAGCGAGATGGTGGAGCAGTGCCAAGAGTCATAATGATCCAGACAAGATGAAATATATTGCTGGATTCTTTATTTTTTGAAAGGGTGGGGGAGAGAAGGCGTTTCCCCATGCCATCCGAGGCGGCAAGGATGGCTCTGCTTAGAAAACCTGGCTCTTTTCAAATAAAAATTGGAGACTTAAAGACGCAGTTGATGAATCGCCCTAAAGAAAAGCAACATTTCCTTCTAAGTGCTTCATTTCTAAAGATTGGGGGTTTGTTGTTGTTGGCTTTTTTTGCGGGGGGAGGAGGGGAATAAAACAAATCAATAGAAGCCCGTTGCCTGTTGTTTATTGGAAATAACCACAGGTAGGGATTGCTGATGTAGGGAGCGCCCACCTCTGTAATGAATTGTAATTCGGGAACCACGGAGCCTTTCAGGGGCAATAAAGTCATTACTTTTTATGCTGCAACCTCCTTGGAAAAAACCCCCCGCTTTATACACGCATGAGAAATAAACCATCACTCACACACACATTCACAGCGCGCATTTTTATAGGCTCTGGAGAGGAACATATGCTCCCTCCCAGGTTTGCCAAGTCTGCAATGTACCCCCCCCCCAAAAGAAGAAAGAGGCACTTAGCTATTGGCACCTGAACTTTATTTTAATTTGAATATAAAAAACTCCTCCAAAGCAATGCACTGGCTAGATTGTCTAATCGCTTCTGCCCCCCCCCCCCCCCCCCCCCCCGACCCGTGTGTGTGTGAGGGGGGTGGGGAGCGCAGGTTTAGGAGCTTATCAGGCAGGGGGAGTTGTGGGACAAAGTTTGCGAGGGAGTTATCCCACCTGGGAGAGGCAGAAAGGGGAGCGCAAGGATGTGGGGGAGTCCTGGATTTGGCCCATAAAACACACACACACACTCGGAGATCCTATTAAAGCGAATCCCAAGCCGCTACCTGCCTCACTTGGCTGGGGATGGGAGAGCCAGGAGAGGAAGGACATTGTGTTTAATGCAAGGGAGAGATTATCACCTCGTGGGGGCAGTGATCTGCCCCCCCCCCCCCCCCGGTTCTCCTTGCCCTGGACACGCTGCGTGTGTGCTTGGGGAGGGGGCGCAGGGCTCTCGGAGAATAATATGGCGGGGGGGGGTGGGGTGGGTTAGTGCTGTGCCATTTCCGTGGGACTCGGGCCGGCTCCATCCCCACCACGCTGCTCTGAGACTGACTAGTGACAGCCCAGCAGCGTGGGGAAGGGAGGAGGGGTGTGTGTCTCTCTCTGTTAAAGAGACACGGGCCCATTTCCAACAGGTTTCTTCTCTTAGGTTCAATTACGAGTCTCTCCCCCCAAAAGGCTTTTTTTGGGGTGTGTGTGTCGGAATAATGGATCGCGCGGAGACTCGGGGCCACCGGCTGCGGAGCAAGGGGCTACTTTCTCCGGCTCCTAGACCCCCCCCCCCTTTTCTCTCCGGGGAGCGCCATTAAGTTCACTTGCTCCAATATCTCCCGCAGATCCAGCAAAGCACCCCCCCCCCCCCTCCAGCGGATCCGTCCCTCCTTCTGCCCGGCTCCCTGCGTGCGCCCCAGATTCGGCTCCCTCCCCCCAAATCGCCCTTTGCGAGCCGGGGCCAGGAGCGCGCTGGATGCACTTGCCTCCTCTCTTTCTCCGCCAGTCTCCCCGCTCGGGCTTGCTTTCCCGTCTGGCTCTGGCAGGGGGGATGATCCCGATCTCCCTGCAGCTTTAACCTGCTCCTTCCCTAACAACCCCCCCCCCTTCCTTCCCACCTGGAAACAAGGCGCCTCCCTCGCTCAGCTCGCCGAGCCCAGAACTTTGTTTCTTTCTTCCTTTCTCCCCGATCCGCTGGAACTTTTCTCCCCCCAGCCCCCTCCGCTTTGGGGGAGCCTGGAGTTTGCCATGACTCGGGTGTGTGTGTGTGAGTCACTATTTCACCCCAGAGAATGAATGAAATCCCCCCCCCCCCCCGCGGGGACAGATCGGCTTCTGCTGCTGCCTTTAAAATTCTCTCTCTCTTTTTTTTTGTTTAAATTTCCCTCCTCTGCCAGCCCCTCTGCTGGCTGAGCCCGCGGGCCCTGGGCGAGGAGCGAGCGCGCCCGGCTCAGCCCCTCCCCGCCTCGCAGCAGCATGTGCCTGGTGTCTCTCGCCGTGCAACCCCCCTTCCCCCCCCCCCCGCGATCCCTGGCCATTGGCTTGTGCTCCTCTCCCTTGCACGGCCAGCCCCCGATGAGTGGCCATTGGTGTGAGCGGCGCCTTCCCTCCTCCCCCTCTCGCCCGCTTCGCCCGGCCCCTGTTTGCTAGGTCTATGTCCAGCCAGGCGCCTGACGTTCAAGTTCGCAGGGACGTCACGTCCGCACTTGAACTTACAGCTCAGGGGGGGCTTTGCCATTTTTTTTCTCCATCTCTCTCTTTCTCCTCTCTCTCTCTTTCTCTCTCCTCTCTCTCTCTCTTTCCCCCCCCCTCTCCCCTTGCACAAAAAAAAAAAAAGAAGAAAAAAAGCCAAGCCATGACTGCTATCCCACAATTCATCTTCCCTGCGCCATCTTTGTATTATTTCTAATTTATTTTGGATGTCAAAAGACATTGATGAAGATATTTTCTCTGGAGTCGCCTTCTCTCGCTAACCCGGCGCTTTCCCGATGTGAGCCGAGCGAGCCTCTCGCACGCCGCCTCTGCAGCTGAAGCCGCCCTCCAGTCATGTCTCGCCGCAAGCAAGGGAAACCTCAGCACCTAAGCAAACGGGAATATTCGCGTAAGTAAAAAACAAACAAACCCCCCTCTTAAAAAAAATATAATTTTTCTTTTAAAAATTATTTTCTCTCTCCCCCCCCTCCCCCATTCCATGCAACCTGCACTTTCCCTTTGGCGTTCCTGGATTGATTGGTTTTTTTAAAAACTTAAGATCTATTTTTCTCTCTCTCTTTTTCCCCAACCACCTTGATCACTTTTATTTGAATCTCTCTTTCCGGGCTTTTGCAAGAAGGCACCGCTTCTCTTTTCTGGAGTGCGCTTTTTTTGGGGGGCGGGGGGGGTTGTCAAGAAATAAATGAATGAATGCACGATCTTCTTTTTGCAAATTGCCATCGTACCGAGAGCTAGAATTTGCACGCCACCCCCGCCCCCCACCATCCAAAAAGAAAAAGTGCAAAGAAATGTCTTGCCGAGAAGGGCCAGCCGTCTGACACACGCGGACAGGCAGGCGGAGATCCGGGGGGGGAGTCTAGGGGCGCGCTGGTTGATCGCCGCTCTCCCCACTCCCTTTAGGGGTGAAAGCTCTTTTTTTGGGGGGGGGAGGCAATAAAATGCACCTTGCCTCTTTTGTTTCCGCTGGCGCGATCTTGGGGGAGGGGGGTGGTGGCTTTAATGTCCCGCTCCGACCGCAGCGAAAAGGCAGCAGCAGCAGGTCTGACCGGGGCCATCGCTTGAGCCTCCACCGCGATCGGAGCTTCCCCCAAGCAGCCGACTCCTACTCAGCGTTGCAACCTCCCGCCCCCCCCCGCCGCCTCCTCCTCCCCCAAACTCCTCTTGCAAACTTGGGCTGCTGGGCTGGCGTGGAGCAGCGAGCGAGAGAGAGCCAGGCTTTCCCTCTCTTCTCTCGCTTCCCCCCTCGCTTACTATTTTTTGGAAGATTTTCAAAAAAAAAAAAAAAAAAAAAAGTGGAAGTGGATTTTGATTGGGAAAAATCTCGTGTCTGAGTGTTTACAAGCACCGCGTGTGCGAGGAGCCTCCTTGCCAACAAACAGACTGCACGCTCGCTCGCTCGCCGAGAGAGAGCCCGAGCCCGGCTCCCAGCCACGCTCACCATTAAAACAACACCCAAACTAGCGAGCAGCAAGCTCCCCGGGCCGCCTGCCGCCGGATTGATACTGAATTCCAGCCAAACACCCCCCCAGCCACAAAAGCCGATCGCTTCCCTCCCACCCCCTTTCTTTCCCTTGCCCTTCTCCGGAGGGGCGGCACGAAGGAGGCCGTTTATTATTAATATTTTGCTGCAGGAAAGTGCACCGGTTTGTCGATTTCCAACCACCTCTCTTTCTCGCAGGGGCCGCAGGCTCGGTGTGCAAAGCAGCCCCCGCGCTTTTTTTGTATTAGTAGTAGTATTTCTTTGCAAAAAACAAAAACAAAAAAAGTTTTGTATGAAAACAATTCTCAAACGTTTTGCCACTCGGCGGTGTGGAAATTCCCAGCTGGGGTTTGCACAGAGCCGCTTTAAAGCACAGCCTGTAAAAACACCCCCCCCCCCCAAAGCAGATAGAGAATTCTGGCTTGTACTGGGGTAAAGTTGTTGTGTTTGAAATGCACGGTGGTTTGTCCCCATCCGTTAGCCCCCAGTCCGAAGAGGGGTGTGTGTGTGTGTTTGGCAATGCAGATCCCTGTGTTGTGGATTGCAACATAACTGTCACACTTTTGGAGGTGCTCTCTCTTTCAAAACACGCACTAGGATCCTGTCCTTAGACTGCTCCAGAGCCCGCTCTCCCAAGTTCACTTCTTCTTTTTTTAAAAACAAACCAGGAAACCCCCGCCATCTGCAGGGGGGAGAGGGGTTTCTTTTAAGAAGGGTGTGTGTGTTTGTAATTCTAAACTCATTTACCACCCAGTAAGGAAAAAATAAATGAACTTTGCAAATCCCCCCCCCCATCCTTTCCCCCCCCTTTTTTTGGCCCCTTGATTTGTCAATTCACTGGACAGGGATAATTATTTTAAATTGTGCGGATTCCCCCCCCCCCAATTGCGATTGTGTCTGAGACAGGGGATTATGGGGGCGGGGGGGGAGAGGAATGGGTTAGAGTTGGATTATTTGAAAACATTTTTTTGGTTGGTATGTGACTGTGTATGGGGTTCGCATGCGAATTTCGGTCGCTAGGAGGCAGAGCGAGCTCAGGAAAAAAAACCAACCCCGCGAACTTGAACCTGATCAGTTTCACCACGTCTCTTAATTCTCAGCATTTTCGTTTGGGAAGGAAAAGAAAGGGGGGGGGGGATCTTTTCCCTCCCCCCCGTCCCCCCTTTTTTCTTTGTTCTTAATTTTGACTTGCTCTGTTTGATTGCAAAGAAACACAAACGCAGAGAGGAGCTAGATCCATGCTGGATTCCCCCTCCCAGCAAAGCGCTGCTTTGAAGATCATTGAGGACTAACAACTTTGCCACTTGATCCCCCCCCCCATCCCAGTCACAATGCAAAAGCAAGCTTCTGGAGTTAAGAGGAGGAAAGCGGGGCAGCTTGGCTGGATCGCCTCTGCTTGCCTGCACAGACTGGCATTCAAACCAAAAGCAAAGGATCCCCCTCCTCCCCCAGCTGCAAGAGTCTCGCAAAAAAAACAACCAAAAAGGCTCTCCCTCTCCAAGGAGGCGCGGGAGAGAGAGCCGCGTGGCGTTGCTCTCGGGTGACTTTTGGCTTGTTTGGGACGCTGCTTTTGTTTTCGTGTGTGTGTGTGTGAGAGAGAGTTATTTTTGCTCCCTCCAGCCGATCGGGCTTTTTGTTGTTGTTTAAAACATTGATTCAGTCGATCTGAAACCATCCCCTTCTGATCAGAATTGAAATCCCAGCTGCAAGAGAAACGGGCGAGCAGAGTTTTGCCCCTGCCGAGTAGGCACCTTGCAAGGCTTCCACGTGTTTGCAAGCTGAGGCTTCCGAGCTACGCTGCTCCCATTGTGCTGGTCTAGCTTGCTCCTAAGTTCTCTCTCCTCACCCACACACCGCTGCCTCTTTCTCTGCTGCTAGCCCCCCTTCCCCCTACATTAGCAGCCTCCACTTTGTGCTCTGAAACAACTGTATACAAATAATCACAGGGCACCATACACACTTGGTTGAAGGCAAACTTGGTTTGAAGCAGACTTTTCTGCTGATTTGCCTTTTCTTCGTGTCTAAAGCCTGATAGTGTTGTCTAGTGCTACTGGGGGCATTGAATGCCTCCTTGCTTGCATTCAGGCGGAAAAATATGAGGGTGGGGGGAAGAGTGAAAATTGTAACTCCAGAAACTCTTTCTTGCTTTCTTTCTTTCTTCCCTTCCTCATCACACATCTCTTCCTCTTTTTAATTTTGAGATTAAATCCATTTCCCTTCTTAGAGATAGGATTTTTTTCTTTTTCTTTTTGGTAGTGGTGATGGGGTGTCTTGCATACATTGGAAGCCAAAGCAGGAAATGATGTGTGGAGGAGGTGGGGGGTGCTTGGAGAGGAAAGACATGATTCTTCAAGGGTTATTTGCATGAAGAATCTAGAATCATGATCAGAGAATTTGGCTTGCTTGATGATTGAAGGAAGACATACAGATCAGGGGCTGAGCTAGGTGAATTAGATTTTCATACTGGTTTTTGTGCCTCAATTTTCTTAAAAAAAACAAAAACACCTAGCAGCAATTCTGACTATTTTGCTGCCTCTCAGGAGGCAGATGGACAAAACCGAAAACTGTGCCCCAGTCTTTATTTCATACATTGGTAAATAATTCTTGTTAACTAGCCATAATTTACATTAAGAGCCCAGAAAACTGTGGAGGTTACAGGTTTTATATCTGTACATTTGATCGTCTTGTTATTTTCAAGAACTTTGCCTGCTATAAAATTAATTAGGTTAAATGTGGAGGTGTAGTCAGCAACCTCTGAATTACCACTTTATTTCCTGCTTTGGCTTCCAATTCAACCCAGACAACTCCAGACTTGAGCATTAAAAGTCTTGGTTTTTTTTGGTTGTTGTTTAGGATTCACTTTTAACTGACTTGAGCATTACTCAATAATATTGCCAGTTTCAGAAATAAATCAGGCCAACAAAAAAAATGAGAGAAAAAGATGACACTTGTCACTAGTTGTCATTCCAGGCTCCATCAAGAGAGAGACGCTGATACCTGTTCTTACCTTTGGCTGCTTGAAGTTCACAGCAAAAAAAAGTTGCATTTAATAGCGACTACAAAAAATAATAATAAAAACATAAAAATAAAATAGCTTTATTTGAGACCAGGAGAGAGAATCTGGTGGAATGACTTCCTTGTACAGTCAGTCATTTTGTCAAAAGGCAAAGAAATGTTCCAGGAACAACACACACACACACACACACACACAAACACACACAGGCATTGCAGATTATCCTTGTTTCCTTTTCTGTATCAGAAAAGTGAAAATGCATGTTCTGTTTTTAGCTTTCACTCAGCAAGTTTTCAAGAAAGCCTATGTGATGAAGATCTTGTTTTGTTTTATTATTAATACAAATCTAACCTTCATATTCCCATGCCTGACCTTATGTTAAAATGAGGAGTAGGGCTAGCACTGACAAATTATGGAATGCAGCACTAGCTGTGTCCTACTTGGGAGCTAAGGCACGGTAAGATTCTGTGCTCTTTAAATATTATTTTACACAGCACAACTGGGAGTTACTCTAGATCTTTTCTCCCTTCAATATTCAACCTAGGTAGGGTTGAAATAAATTTAACCTGGGTTCACTGGTGGTTTTTTTGCGGGGTTTTAAATTTTTTATTTTTTTTTGCACTTTCTCCAAATCGGTTCCAATATTCTGCAGTCAAATTAAAATCTATTTTTTGATTCTCTGTGGCTTTAAGTTCATTAAATGTGAAATTGGCAGCTCGCTAAAGAAGGTCAGGCTGATTAACTGTTTAGGAGTTGCATTCTGCCACACTTTGCCTAACTGGCAATTGTTTCGAGATGTTTTGTACTGTCATTTTATTTCATTTTTTTGGGAAGGGCGGGGGCACTGCAAGTGGTAGGTATTGTGCTGCTTTGGCAGGGCAATAGCCACACAGGTATATTAATTTTCTTGGTGAATGCTGCATGCATTTTTGTCGTTTTTTTTTTCTTTTTTAAAAAAATAGCAAGGAGAAAAGGCACGTCTGCCTTGTTTTACTCTGTCCTGGTAATATAACGTGTTCAGAAATAGTCTCATAATGAAGCTTTTTGGAGCCTGTTCAGAAAATTAGTCAACTTTGACAACATTAGGGAAGGTATTCCAAGTTTAAAGAAAGGACTTTTCACTGTTGCTATGAAATGTGGCATTCAGATGACCATTCTGATTTTTACAGGGTGAAGGCCACCAGTGCTAACATGTTTCAAATAATTTAGGCATTCCTTTCTTCAGATTGGAAAAACACACACAGTCTAATTGGCTTATTTCCGTAAGCACTCAAAAGTAGCCTATTTAGTTAATGTGTCTAAGTACAATTGCCAATGAATTTGATATTCCTTGAATTTCTTGGGCCACAGCTGAAAGTTAACAGATTTGCCTTTTTTTTTTTTTTTTGGACACTAGAAATTTCAGCTATGCTGAAATACTGTTCCTTATCTTCTTGCCGTTTAAGAATGTTTGCCTTTATTGTCATGACAAATTCCTATAGTTAGAGGGTGTTTTTTAGTTTTGTTTTGATTTGAGAGTTAGTTCTATGGTTTCCTGGAGGGGGTCTACTTTAGATCCTGTGTGTGTGTGTGTGTGTGCATGCGTGCGTGTGCACACACAGGCTCATACCAACACACACAATGTATGTAGACTTGTAATATGCACATCTGTGTCTTCAAAATGTTATGAGTTGGTGGAAAAATATAGGTAGATACACAATGTGTGAATACATGACCATCAATAATATTCCTGGCAAATAAAGGGCAATGTTAGCTTTACTTCCTGAGATCCTAATAGTGCTAGCAATAATTTCTGCACAGCTTTGATTTAATTCTGATCGCTCGTTTAACTAGAAATTTGCCTACGAGCTATTAGTACAGATCAGACAGCGTGCCGCTTACAGTGCTGCACCTAACAACTATCTCTCTGCAAAGAGATTCATTCACTTTCAACACTGATAAATTCATTTCCTCATTCAAATGACAATGTGTTGTAAGAGCTTCGTTGTTGTCCTATGTCTCTGTGTGTGTTATATATATATATATATATATATATGTATATAACACACACACACACACACACACAGAGATAGGACAACGACGAATATATATATACTCCACCCCATATCCAAGGACAGGGGATTTGGTATCTTCTCCTCACCCCATCCCCACTCTCCTACTTCTTTTGACAAGAGCGCTAATAATTCTTCTTTTGTTTCTCAAATGCAGCCGAACCACTTGAAGCCATTCTTACAGATGATGAACCAGATCATGGTAGATTGGGAGCTCCGGAAGGGGACCATGACCTCCTTACTTGTGGCCAGTGTCAGATGAACTTCCCGTTGGGGGACATCCTTATTTTTATTGAGCACAAACGGAAACAATGCAATGGCAGCCTCTTCTTAGAGAAGGCTGTGGATAAGCCACCTTCGCCCTCACCAAGTGAGCTGAAAAAAGCGTCCAATCCTGTGGAGGTTGGCATCCAGGTCACGCCCGAGGATGACGATTGTTTATCAACGTCATCTAGAGGAATTTGCCCTAAACAGGAACATATAGCAGGTAAATTGAAGCCAGGAGAAAGCGTTTTTGCAAGTTTATTTATTTATTCATTTATTTCCCCAGTGTTTGCAATTTGTAAAAGTGCTGTTATGTTATGAGTCTTGTCTCTTCCTCTTCCCTGGCCGCCTGCCTGTTAAAATAGCCAGCGCTTCTGCTCATATTAAGTGCACACGTGGCTTTTTAGTGTGCAATATTCCCTCATGATTGAGTAAGACGTAGGATCAAGAGGCAGATGCTGGATCACTGAGTGTTTCTAAGTTGCTTTACTGAGGTCCAGCTTTCTCAGTTTTCTCTCCTAGTTCCTTCTCAGACCTCTGCTTGAATGTTTCTTTTTACACCCTGCTGGAACTAGTTGTAAAGTCTTTTTTTTTCTTTTCTTCTTTTTTTTCAAACTCAGGGAAGAAAGAGTTAACTGAGAATCCGCCTGCCTTAGATCTATATTGGCTGTCAGCGTATGGACTGTAATTAAACACAACCCCCTGGCAAAGTGACACCACCGACCTTGACTTTAAGATGCCATTTTCGACTGGCCAGGCCAGAGTAGAGAGGGCAGTTGCTGAAGCGCACAGACATGCTTATTCGAAAAGTTTAAGGGCATGTTGGAAATTTCAAAAGGTTGGTTTGACAGGAGAGGCTGCTCTCTGCGGCTCGCCTCTTCAGCCAAATGATAAATGCTTCTCTGTGCTCTCTCTTGTCTCTGATGTGGTTTTGACAGATGTATCTTGATTTTGTTTGTGGTTTACACAACCACACGTCACCCATATGAATGCCCAGGACAGAGTTCTCTTGTTTTGTCCAACCAATAGGAGCGAGAGATATAAAAATGTAACAAAAAAATTATAAGGTAAATAATGTCGTTCCCTGCAGTTAATTTTTAACTGGAAAGACACAATGTGTGGCTTTCTCAACTGTGGAGGTTCAGACAACAACCTAGATTAATCTGGGGAGAAAAAAAAAATGGCTGCAACACGACCAGTCTAATAAGGCATGCTTCATTTCTAAAATCCAGATGGCAAACAAGGACACCCCCCGCTGGCTTTGAAAATCGCTCTAAACTATGCTTGGAGCATAGTCACAAAAAGGCAGCATCGTGAGCGACAAAAAGCCTGGCCTAGCTGCTGTGGCAGAGCATTGAGGCTAGTGTGTGACACTTGTACCTTTTTTTTAATAGCCTAAGGCAGGGTTCCGTATTGGGAGAAGTACTCTGCATAATGACATAGTACTACGCAGGATTGCGTCTTTGACTTCCTTTGGCCACGTATTTAAGCCGTAGTAGGTGCTGCGGGAGTCAATGTGAGTCTTCCCTTTCTCCTCCCAACCATTCATGAAAATCAAACTTTTTTTGAAAGCGTTGCAAGAATAGCATCTATACGTACAGGCATATGTGACTAATCCATGGAATGAATGGGCCAGCTGTTGGAAAGCTCCATTATGAAAAATGGTTCCAGACCGTCCCCGCCTCTCTGACTTTGACAACAGGCAGGTTAAAGATTCCCCCCTTCCCCCCCCACCACACCTTTCCCCCCCTTCCTGGGGTGGCAGAGGACCCCGACCAATTCGGTGCACTGCCCAGGACTGGAAAAAGCAAATTAAAAGGAGAGCAATCTGTGATTAATGAAGAGAAATACTGGCGGAAGGGATTTGTAGTCTTCCAAGATCTGGAGCCATGCTAAGTCACCAAATATGGACTAACTCTTGAGTGATGTAACATTGTATTTACATATTGAAGGCCTCTGTTTAAAAGACAGAACGCAGTATCTGTCAAGCAGGAATTAAAACCACGGAGCTAGCTATGGCCCCAAATAGGTCATTCATCCTAAGATACAGCCCTGCCGGGGAGTTAAAGGGGAAGTGTGAGAAGTGCTTTGCGTTAGGATTCTGCTGCTACAGTTGGGGAGTTCCATGCGCTCAATCCTGTTTGCGTTACTTGTGTGAGTAGGCCTACTGACATTCTTGGGTTTGCTCACAGGAGTAAAGTCCACCAGCTTTTGGCCCTGCTGTTGTGTTGCAAGTTTTTTTCTGTAGGTGCACAGTTCAGGATATGCCCATTATGCAAGAGAGAGCCAAATAATAACTTAGTAGCAGATTTTGAAACTACATAAACCCGCCAAAACAGCCCTACCATATGTAGAGTGCCCTTACTTAGAAGACGATTATCTCCATGGAAGTGAGTATGGCTGATTCACCGAAGTTAAGGTTCGTTGCATGAGTAAAGAGTTGCAAGACCCAGTGCTGGTGGTTTCTAGGACCTCTGTAAGGAGAGTTTCCCCTGGAATTATGTTGATTAGCTACTCTTTCTCTACATCATCTTAAAACCCAATGCTGTCTGCATGTTTCAAACTTCTCACTGCGGCCGTTGAGAGTTTGGGGCAGTCCTAGCATTCAGGAACAGCTTCTTGTAGGTTCCCCCCCTCCCCTCCTCTTTCAAGAGGAGAAACGTATCCACTGGGTGCACAAGTGGTGGGACTCTTGTGTGATAAAGCTTTCATGCACTGATAATCATGAAGTCTTCCACTCTTCTTCCCATTTTATTTAATCTCCCCCCCCCCCGGAATTAGTTAAGCAAAGACAGTTCTGCTAGATCTCAAAGTAATGTCAGTGGCTGGAACGATTAGGCCCGTGAATTCCTGGTGAAATTAACATCATCAGTTGTGGGGTTTGGGTATTTTAAGGGGGGCCTGAAAGGAAGCTCAGAAAGGCAGCTGTGGAGTCTGTTCATTTTCTACCTGCAAGAATTCAAAACAAGCGATAGGAATGATAATGCAAAAAAGATCTGAATTGGTCATTAGCAGATTGGGGTGGGTGGGGAGGATCACTTTGCCTTAAGACGGATGCACAGGAACAGGTTAAAGTGATCTTTTATGATAAATGTCCAGAAAAATATATTTAGCAACAACGTAAAAACGGGACCAGTTAAGTAGCATGGAGAAGGGGTCTTATTACACTGTTCCATTTGAGATGTGGATACTCTGTGTGCCATGTTCTAGTCAATAAGCTGGTGTATTACAATAAAAGACCATCTTCCTAAGATAAATAATGCTTAGGGTTCAGTGCAGCCAAATACAAGAAAAAAGCTACTGAGTCACTCAAATGTACAGTGAAATGCTGTCTCTTTTAACTCCTGATGCGCCTCTCTAGTCTAGCTAGTCGTGGGCAATACGTCTGTGGATCTACAAAACACACATGCATGCATAAATCTCTCCTCTCTCTGTCTCCCGGAATATATACACTTATTAATAAATAAGCATACATATATATTAATTTATCTTCGAGCTCTGGATTGATGTCAAATGTTGACTGCTGTCGATCCAGAAGCATCATAAATTTAACTGGAAATTAATAGTATGGGTTGTAAGGGTCCAACGAAGGAGCTTTCATCAATATATATGTCAGACCCTCCCCACTAGAAGCCAGAAGCCTGTGATTTGCTGTGACAAGGGCTTAGCTACCCAGTTTGCAAGGGAGGGAAATATTAAGTGAAGCATCTTGAGATCAGGGAATGTAAGATTGCTGTTTGCTTTTGAGTAGACATAGTATATATATATATATATGTATGTATGTATGTATACATAGTGTGTGTGTGTCTGTGTATAAATATAGGTATATATATGTATCTGTGTGTGTATATATATATATATACCCCATATCTTTCAGGTACATTTTTTGTGTGTTTCTTTCTCTTTTTCCTTTTTTGATATATAAACCTGTATGGATTAATTATGGGCTATTTTGGAGGGAACAAACAGTATCTTAAATATTGCTACTATTCACCAGGCCCTCATTAGAATGTAACCTGTATTCTTGTGTGTAATCACAAGTGCGTCTACGCTGGTAGATGCTGTATGAACAGGGAAGAGGGGGAGGAAGAGGCAGAAGGCTGACTTTTAGTATCTGTTTGTTTCCTCCCAAGTGAGACAAGCGTTAAAGAATCCCTTTCCGTGGAATCGAATGCGCAGCTAACATAGTGACAATCCCTAATATAGTGTGATCCTGTGCTCCGAGAGGTGGGGACTGTTAGAACGGGCAGGTTAGATTCCTTTTGCTGCCCCTCTGATAAAATCTCTCGACACAGCAGTAGCAACTGCTGTTGTGATTCAGCAGTGCATAAATTGCCTTGGTTGATTCTTATTGTGTGGATTTGTTCTCTTCCGGATTAAAAAATAATAACACTCAAAGAAGTATGGATAGCCAAATTGAATAGTTAGCATTGCTTCTAAGCTAGGAGAACCAAGAAGCCTAAATGGCCTTCTCCCCCCACCCCCAGCTTTGGCTAAAATTCGAAGTGATTTTGTTTGATGCAAAGAGTCACAGGAGATAGCCAAGGGGTGGGCAGGCTGGAAAAATTGTGAGGGCAGTGCCCAGGGGCTCCTGGTCATGAGATTCTGAGCTCCACATCCAAGCTGTATTTGTAAATAAGACAGAGAAAGGTTGTGAACTGTCGGCTTGGCTGTTTTGTCAAAGTACAATGTCAGAGAAACTCTTTCTAAGACAAATTGTAAATAGAACTGTCACAATGATTGCATGATTGAGCTACAGAGGTGTCTTTCAATTGTTGGCATTGTCAGAGGACTTTTGAAAGCTTAATTAAACACAGTGGCCTGGATGGCTGCGAAATTTACTTTTGGGGTGGGGGACGTAGGGGGAGGGGAGGGAAAAATGCTAAAATGTAGGGGATCGAAAAGTTCTTGCAACGCTGGTTTTATTTTTTTTTCTTTGGGGAAACAAAAGATGCAACCGTGTGTGTATAGAGTTTTTTCCTGGTTGCCTTTTATAAATAACAGTTTGGAAGGAACATCCACGTGATAGCAAGCTCACCCCTTTGTATGGGGGGGAGATGGTGTTAGTTTTCTTGTTCCCTGCTGTTACAGACAGTTAATGTAAAAACGGGGCCGTTATTGGAAACACAAATATGTGCTCGGTTCAAGAATCGCAGCAGAGTGGAGCAAAGGTGCTTTCTGATTTGGCATGATTTTTCTAGGGAGGTGTCCAAGGTCTTGTCGTTCCTTAAATCAAACCAATTTCTTGTCTCCTTGGACATCAAATCTTGGAGTTCAGAAGACTGGGATTTATGTTCTGCATTCTTTCTTTTTTCTTTTGCATATATGCCATTGAATTGGGAAGCTCCCCTTGAGCTGAAATAGATCTTGGATTCAACATATTTGTGGCAGGAGAGGCAGCTCAGGCAGCCCGAGCATTAACACTGCACGCGACGAGCCTTGAAAATAATTTATTTAATAAACGTAGGCCCCGTGTGCCTAGACTAAACAATAAAGATTGATTTATGAGAGTTTGGGGTGGGTGTGGGGGGGGGGGGGCTTGAGGACAGGGGGAGCAGGGAGAGGAAGGAGTTAACAAAATACTTTCAGTTCGTATGAATAGAAAGAAATCTGTCGAATCTTGCAGATTTCCGTCATTTTGTCATGTAAATCTTAAAGGCGACATTTTAGCATTACTCAGTTTTATTTGCAGAAACCAATCCAAGGACCCCAATTCTCTTTCTGTCTAATTCGAGCTATAGAGACAATGAATGAGACATGATAGACTGTGTCAGGCAGCGTAAATTCAATCTAGATTTCTTTGTCTGTTATGTCACGAAACGTTCCTACCAAATTCTCCTCGAACCCCAGTTTGCTTCTCTCTTACCAGCTTTGTCCAATAAAAGGCGTTTAGCATCAAGCTGGACGCAGCCTGGCACTGTCCCCCCCCCCCTTTTTTTTTTTTTTTTTTTTTTTTAAAGCCTGAGATCTAACTGTAGAGAGTCCTTTTGTACCTTGCCACTTGTTCAGGTTTTGTTTGGGTCATGGCCGCGCCAGCAAACATGCCATGACAGAGTGTTTATTTTCCATTTTTTATTTTTGAAACATGGCACCCATGTTCAACATGGCTTTGCCCCTCTTGAAAGTCTTAATTTTACACATTGGATTTGGTAGCTATGACAGAAGTCCCTAGAATGCATCCGGATCATAGAATTTAGCAGATTAAAAAAAACCCTGCATTTGTTATTCGTGACAAGGCCATAAAGTTTACAGATTTATTTCTCTTCCCTCCCCCCCAACATGTTTCACTTGACCATGCGCAGGTAGTGGAAGTGGAATGGAACCCAACCCACCCTAGCAATTTCAATATATCTATCTTTGTGATTTAGCAATATGTACGTTTTTTGTTTTCCACGGAGAAAGGATGGATTAGTGAATTTCTCCACAAACTATAATATAGCTGCTAGAATTGTTTCACATCCCCCAAATGATTAACTTAGCCCTCAAGGCCCTGACCCTAAAAAGACTTAAATTAAGCACCTGCTTAACTTTCTTGTCAACGGGACTAATGCTACGTGAGTTTGTCGGACTAAGGCCCTGAGGCGGTGGCACTGACTCAAAGTAGGCCTGATTTTGGTGACGATTGAAATCGGCTTGCTTTTATGCCAGTCCCGTTCTGAAGCCTGATAAACATGGTTACTAATCAGGTTTAGTATGCAACATGCTCTGCACTGGGTTGACTGGAGTTTGTTTCCCAACCTTTCCCGGACTGCCGGCTGCACTCGCTCTGCATGTTTAAAATATTTCCGAGAGGCTCTTGCCTTGTTCTTTGTGGGTTAGGAACTTGGTATCTGCTCCTCAGCTCATTCATCATTCCGAGATGGCATTGAGCTAGGCTGGCGAGGGAAAGGTTTGAGGTGTGGGGTGTGGTGAGGGCAGGCCCGATCCCATCAGGGAATTGGTGTTCCTCTTTTGCCTTTACAATGGGAGCACCGTAAATGTACCTCGGAGCGGCTCTCAGGTGGGAGCTCAGATGGGCGCATGTAAATGTCCTGTCAGATGCAACCCAGGAATATTAATGCTTCCTTGCCACCACGCCATAATAAAGCTGTACACAGCAAGCTTAATATGCAGCCAGTCTGGGGAATTGTATAAAACTTAGATAACCTAGTGTGAATGACAGCGGTGGAGAAATGCTCAATATGCCACTCTTTCCAGTCTTGTTTCTCTTTGATCTGAGGTAGAGTGAAAACATCCACTTATTTCTCTCCTCATTTCACATAGTTGAGCCTTTTTTCCCCTTTGTTTCTTTACCAAGACAGAACCCCCCCTCGCATATTTTTGCATCTACGATGCAGAATAGCCTGATTTGCCACATATTCCTGTCAGTTGTTTCACCTCGTATTTTTGTCCTCAAGTATCAGCCCATATTGATTTGTGAAACCACAGATTATTTATCCCCCCCCCCCACCTTTTTTGGTCTTTTAATATATCCGATTTGAAACAAAGGAAATGCAGTAAACATATGGCACAAGCTGCCCTCTTTTTTTGCCTCCTACCAAAAGAAACCACCGAGTCTTTAAATCCAGACCTTCCACCGCTGGTTCCATTTGCACGTTCGTACAGGTTCACAATTTAAATTATAATGTATATTTCTCAGCTTGGGGGGGATGTTAGAAGATTCCCCCCCCCCCAACCCTTTCCTCTTTTAAATAATGTGTTCATTTAACAGAATCAACAGCTGTCAGAAGCCCACAAAGCATAGGAAGGAGGGGTGGGATGGGGTGGGGAATAAGGCACGTTTCTTGAAACAGAACGCTTAAAAATAAATTAGCTTGCCAAAAAAGCTGTCGAAGCCAAAGTTTGCAGACAGCACACAAAAGTGTTTCTTTACTCTGATCCCCCAGGAGAGCCGGCCCTAGTTTATCTGATGCAATTCTCCCGGAAGTTTTACCTGAACAGGTTGCTGTAAGATAACACCTATTTGATGGGGACACATAAGCTGGCCTGGGATCGAGAGGGTTTCTGTGTGTGTGTGTGTGTGTGTTGTTTTATATCTGTACATCTGTTTACTGACTGATCAGATAAAATATCATGGTTTTAGAACAGCAGATCAAAAAAAGGGTCTTCGTTAGCATCAGTGAAATGATCGAGTTTAATCTTCCTGCTAAGGAAACACCTTCGCTGCTCAAAGGTACTGTTGCAGGTAGGCGTTGACAGTGGGTTATTTTGGTCTGACTCAGCCTCAGTCATTGAATTCACCCTGGAATACTTGAACATGGATGTTGATGATGGGAGCTACCTGGGGAGATGTGGTCAATCAACAACAATGTGTTCTTGTTTTGCAGCCTCCCTGCTCTGCTGAGCACCTCCATGCTTCCCATTTGATCTCAGCTGTAGCTTAGAAAGCTTCAGCCCCAAACTAAAAATAATAGGATTATTGTTAAACTAATGGGGAGGGGATGCCTCCAAGAAAGTGGGGTTTTGTTTCTAAAAACCTGCCGGTTCTAGAACCAGACCAGGAAGCTGGGAGTTTAATTTCATAATTGTGGATTGCTGCGCTGAGTTTTTAAAAGAAACCACAAAATATTGCCCCCTCCCCGCCCAGTCAGACCAATACATTGGTCCTGAAGTAAAATGTTATCTCGCGATACAATTCTTGCTGGTGCATCAGTTACTGCCTTGGCTTTCTTGCACGACGAGGCCCTTGTCTTTATTGCTTCTGGAAGGGAAAGAAGATGATCAGCTACAGAAGTATTGTACTTCTGTCAGTTCTTACGCTGTGTGTCTTGCACTGACAGTTGGGGTGTGCTGTTCTGCTGGCTGCGGCCATTTGTTTATACTTATTCATATTATTCGAAATGGTGGCATTCCAAGGAAAACATGATAACACGACTCATCGTTCTCCGCAAACATAAATTCCTTGCCTTAAAAGAGAACATTACCTCCTGAAGTCTTACTTAAAGTCTGCATTATTTCTTATAATAAAGTGTAAATCATTCCTATGTTAAATTTGTGTTATGTTAAGGGAGGGGGGGAATCAATAAGGAAAAATTAAATTCTGATAAAGATACTCTTGGATCTTTGAAAACAACTGCTGTCCTTTTAACTAAAACATTTGAGGAGCTTCAAAGAGTATGTATTTCTTCTGATCTTAGAGCTTGTGTGACTGGTAGCAGGGAGGAAAAAAGTGTTATTCTACATACAAGTGGATTGCTTAACAAGTTGGTTCAGACACATACTTGTTTGTATAATAGAGATAAAAATTCCTATATAAAAATAATTCAGTTGCTGACAGCAAGCTTTGTGCGATGGCTGCTAATATTTTTTTGGGTGATGGCTGGGGGTCGGAGATCATGACTCTTGCTTTTTGTGCGGGCTAGTCTGTCATGATGGCTGGCTAAATTAATGCAATAAGTTAATTGCTCTGATTTGTTTGTGGGGGGAATATTTAGAGCCCTTCTCTGTGTGTTTTAACAGCCATTCCAGTAGGGAGAGTAAAGGCAGAGGGGGTGGTGAGAGTCTTGGGGGTGGGGGTTGGGAAAGGGAATGTTCCAACAGGGGAGATGATTTGAAGGCAGTTTGAGAAATTCGGCCTTCAAGAGCCATTTGCTTTGGCAGCCCGACGCCACTTTCTAAACTTTTGTTTTTAATCTAATTCTGATTTGTGCTGTCACAACCCATATCAGCCCTCGCTGAACCTGACTCATGTAAAGTAATGTTAGTGTCAAAGAGAATTGGTCAAAACTGGAGACCTGTGGCTGATACAGATGTTGGCTGATGCACCTTTCACGCAGTCCTGAATCCTATTCTTTCCAAGAAATGTTAAAATGTGAAGAGTTAGTGTAGGGGACACACAGAGGAAAGACAATCAAGGGAGCAGAAAGGATAGTGTATATTTGCGTTTGTGTACGTATGTGTAATACGTGTGTGTAAGAGTACATACATGCACACGTACAGACGCATATAACCAGTTGTAGGTAAGTTCAACTAAGGAATAGTGGGGAAGGGAATAGAAGTTGGTTGACCCTTTTGCTCTCTGTCCTTGATGGTCCATCTTGAAGGCCAAAAATGCCTTTTCCAGGATACTTTCCCCTTAAAGCAGCTGAGCACTTATACAGGGGAGATTTGTAAACTTTGGGAGAATTGCAAAGTTAGGTTTCGACCCTGCACGTGTTTACTACTGCTAGTAGTGCTTGCTGGCTCCTCATGAGTGCCTGCATTACTCCGCATAGCTAAGTGTTGGCAGAATGAGAGGAGCAGAAGATAGAATTATTTCCCTCATCTGACATTGGAGGCTGGATAATTCCATTTCCCACTGCATTCGCTTGCAGCAGAACAAACTTTTTTGACTGTCAGTTGACATCTGCATGATCCATTGGAACCAACACCTTAAGCTGTTTAAGCGTTAAGTGGAGTGGATCCTCACAACTTTTTTCCATCCCACACTTCGGCGTGTGTCTTATATTTTTCCCTCCCACCTCCTTTTAAAGGCCCCAACTTTCCTCCCCCTCTACACTTATTAAAAAATTAATGCTGCT
>QEPC01013355.1:2247687-2252687 GCA_003113815.1 Sphenodon punctatus | reverse complement strand
ACAGAAGTTCTCAGAGCGACATAAAGGATCTCATTGTAAGAGTTAAAGATACATTAGCACGAGGTCAGCCCACAGCAGTACCAAAATATAATCACTCTCACACGGGGATGGATTGGTAAGCGTGAATCAGACTTGGTTCACTTTTCTGCGTAAATTATACCCAGATTGGAAGTCAAGAGATTGCTGGTATTTTTAGGCAATTCAGAAATGTCAAACATACAAATAACTCCAGAGGAAGGATAAAAGCAAGTCTTTGAGTTTTTTTTTTTTTTTAAAAAAAATATGGCCATTACTTTTGATTTTTTTAAAATCGCCATCTCTTTCAATTTCTTTTTTCTCCCGCCCCTGCTTGAGAAGCACGGCATATCCCTTTCCATATGTATTTGGAGAGTGTATTTGGAAGCAGTGGCCTGATACAATAATTTTATCCTGGTTTTATAATTTTTTTTGCTGTATTTATAAATTTATTATTAATGTTTATTGTCTTATTGGTTTTAATATATTTTGAGCCACCCCGAGCTCCTCTTGCAGGAGGAGGCAACCAAGAAATCTAGTGAAAATAAAAAAAATGAAAATAACCCCCCAGTGTGATGCCTGTATCTCCATCCCTCCAAATATTACTCCCAGTTTAGCTCCCTGTCTTCAAAGCATTTAAAGAAAAGGGGGGGGAGGAGGAAGAGGGAGTGTCTAAGGCAAAACCTATGGAACTGTAGTCATAATAATGAACAACAAATGATCTGGATTTTGATCAGCAAACATGTACTCATGCCAAGGATTTTTTTTGCCATTCGTATAGCAAGATTCTGTAAATCAGTAAACCGCAGCCCTGGAACCCACTTCAGTGAGTAACTGGAAGGAACGGAACCCAATGGGAACATATGGAATGGCTTAGCTTAGCAGACTTGCCTTGCTGCTCAAAGAGCTGTAAAGAATGATGAGTTGCAGTAAGCGAGTCTGTCTTTCTAACCGTCCGTCAGTCTGACACAACCTCCCTCCCTCTGTTTTCTGTTTTACATCATTCTCTCTCTCTCTGTGACCGTTTTCACATGGGCGACATGTGTGTGGTGGGTGCCCGTGCGAATGACGCCCGTGGTGGGCAGGGGATGGGTGGGTGCCCGTAGGAATGGCGCCCACGGCGGGTAGAGGTGCGTGCGTGTTCCCATGCTCCACCCACCTTCACCCATCACTCGCGCAGAGCAACGGGCTCCAGTGCCGGTTGCCCCATGTGTGGCGATGGGTGTGTGCCCGTGGCAACGGATGCACCCCCCCCCCCACTGCAGCCCGTTTGAAAAGGGCCTCTGTCTCGCGTCCTCTCCCTCTCTGTTTTCTAATCTGTCTGTCTGAGGTGACATCTCATCTAGGTCTATCTATTTATCAGTCTCTCTCACATCATGGGTAAAAAACAGACCTGACGGTTGGCCCGCTGCGTCCTGGGTCGGTTTAGGCGCTGCCGGTTGTTAGCCCGGAACTGCCCCGGGGCGGGTAGGCCGCTAGCCTGGGCTGCGTCCTCGGAAAATAGCTATGGGCCGAAGGGTCGCCATGGCTGTCCATCATGGTGGGGTGCTGGGAAGAGGGCAGGTTTGTTTAGCTCCCTGTCGTACGCAGGTCATGCAGGTGGAGGGATGGCTCGCTGGCCGCAGGCACGTTTGATTGGTACCTCGACCCGGGCCGTGTTGGCTGCAGTTTCCCACCCTGGTCTCTCTCTCTTGCTGGGTAATTTTAAAATCCACTTATTTGTGCTCAGTTTTGGTGGGCAAAAGTTCCATTTTAGACAGACAGTCAGACCGTCCGGTTGTCTGTCTGTCTAATCATGGAACTTTTGCCCGCCAAAACTGAACACAAATACGTGGATTTTCCCAGAGAATAAAAATGCTATTTCCAATTATCCCCCCCCCCCTACAAAATTAGGTGGTTTAAGCATCCATTTTAATTTTTTTTTGTCTTATAGTTTTCCCCTCGACCATGTTATATTGAAACAAAATGTAAATTATTTTCCGGTCCTAATTGGATTTAATTATTTCTTTAGGAGGGGACGGATGGGAGGGGGTGGAGATGGCACGCAGCTGTCCTAATGAACAAAGGCCCAGAGGAAAAAAAAATAAAAATAAAAATCCCCACAGTCTTCCCCGTGTTGGTTAATAAACATCGGAGTGGCTGTGAATCCTGACAGGCAGATAGAATGGTGCCTAGAAAGGACCCAGGAGGGGTAGGAGCTCAGTGGGCAGCCGGGTTTGTTAACAAATGGCAGGGTTAGCTGTGACAAAGCCCTTCTGAGGACCTGCCTGTCATTGCTTCCCCTGCGTTTCTGGAATGGCTCTGGTTTTAAGGACTCAAACGCGGGTTCCTGTTCAGCTCAGTAGCAAAAACGGTGACTCATTTCAATTGCCGCAGAATCTGGCCCAATGTGAGATTGAAAATCTTTGATGGGGTTAGAGAAACGGACTCCTTTAGTGGGATTCTGGGTGCCCCCCTGCTTGGCAGGCCGGAGTCGTTGGGGGGGGGGGGGCTGTTCTGCAAAGTCTCATGGACGCGAAGGGCCTTGCTCCATCTGCCTGAGTATCCCAATTGCATGTTGGAATAGCACAGGGTTGCTGTGAGGGTGAACTAGATAGACTGTAAAGCGCTTTGGACACTGAAGGGGCTAAGTACCTGCTTAATAATGGAGAGGCTGCCTTACTCTGTGGATTTAGCAGCCCTGGCTTATTACTGCTTGTGTAAAGCCAGTGTTGCTTGGTGGGTAAGGGCCACTAGAGTCTGGGAAACCAGGGTTCAAGCCTTGCCTTTGCCATGAACCCACTGGGTGCCCTTAGGGAAGCTTCTCTTTGCCTCAGGTCCCCATCTGTAAAATGGGAATAACAATAATGGCCTACCTCCAAAGGGTTCTTGTGAAAGTAAACGAAGTAAAAATAGCAAACACTGAAAGTGCTATAGAAATGCTTAATAATAAACCCAGGACACCAGGGTTCAAACCCTATTTTAGCCATGAACTCCTTGAGTGGTCTCGGGAAGTCGCTGTCTCTTAGCCTCTGCGTGATTTCAGACATTACGTGGTCCCGATTCTCCCCAGTGGATCCCCGGCGGGGGTGAACCAAACAACCACCCCCCTGTGGTCAAAAAAAGCCCCAAGCAGAGGTGACGGGACCGGGACCATGGCAGGGAATCGGGCCACCAGCTCACGGCCCGGGGCAGCGCAACAGACGTTACGCCGATCCGGGGTCGGGCCGTGGTCAAAGCTCCCGGAAGGCGCCGGGGCGATTTGTCCCGGCTGCTGCTGTGTGCCCTTTAAATCTCCCTCCCCGGCCTGTGTTGTTGCTGGTTGCCTGGCAGCGACGCTGCGTGCTTTGTTCCCGGCTGGGAATTATTTCCTTTGGTTCCGGGCTGTGGTTGCCGGCCAGACGTTACTTTTTGTTGGTTCCCGTCGGGAATCTCTTTGACCACACTTTCGGAGATGGTCCGGGAGGGGAGCTCCGGAAGCGTGGTTGATTTTGACCCCATGTGGGTATTGACCGTGGTGAACATCTGGAGCCTGCGAAACAGACGTTCAGGGCGCTTTGGCCCCGCCGCGGGATTGACCGTGGTTCACTGTGATTGAGCGTGATCTCGTAACGTCTGAAAATGCCCTCAGTTTCCCATCTGTAAAATGGGAATAATAATGGCCTCCCTCACACGGTTGCTGTGAGGGTGAGCTAGATAAAGATTGTAAAGCGCTTTGGACACAGAAGAGGCTAAATACCTGCTTATTAATAATAATAATAATAATAATAATAATGATAATAAAGCTATTAATTCAGAGTTCTTTAGCTCCTTCCAGGCCAGGATCTCCAAACACTAGTGAGTGTGACCGTTAATGTTCTTCCGTAAAGAAGGGTCCTGTTCTTACATTTGTGTTTGCTGCCAAAATCCACTGGTCACAGAAGTGTGTTTGAATGACAAGTCGGAACAAAGTCAGGGATAGGATTTAAAACGCTGGTCACTTTTTAAGATCCTCCGCCCCCCCAAAAAATAGCAAGCCAAACTCTCCGGTGAGGAAGGAGCAATAGCTTCACGCACGACTCCTTTAGTGGGAAGAGGGGCCGGTCGGGCAGTGGCCCGCAGCAATTTGCCTTCTTTAATTCTCGAGGTTTCAAGAGGGGGAAAAAGACCCCCCCCCAAATCTGTGACGGCTAGGAGGGGCCTAGAGAAAGTGGTCAAGCACATCTGCTCTTGAGAAGGTGGGAAAAGCAAAGAGGTTAGTAGTAATGGAGCAATAGTACAAAGGGGAAATTGTAGACTGGAAGCATTAGTCTCCGCAGTCTAAGTGTGGCCAGACTGGTTGAGCAGACGGAATGATAGATTGCTTTGTCAAAGGGTCCCAGGGTGTGCCCTGGACTTGAAGCACTTTGTTTATCTTGAATAGAAAGGGAAAAGCACAGACATAATCGATCTCTAGGTTTTGTGTTTTTTTTGAGGAGGTAGGAGAAGAGAGAAGACTGGAGGGAGGGCGATTGAGTGAGGAGGGTGGGGGCAGGCCTTGGTTGTGGCTGTCCATTAACAGATGAACTTGGCGGAAGTCCAGATTTTGATGAGAGAGTTTCATAGCCTAGGAGCAGGCAAGCCTTTTCAATCATGGTGTTTTTTTCTCTCCATACCTGCTGACGGTACATCAAATGCTCCCAGGTCTTTTGGCTAAAGGCAAGAAGGGGGAGGGAGGGTGGGAGGGAAAGACAGATCTTTTTTTCCCCCTTTCCCTCTGAACCAGTTGAGACCAGTCTTTGGGCCGTACAGACAGCTCCTGTCATCGTTCTTGGCTCGCTAGAGGGAAAAAGAGTCAGGCTAATGCCAGTAACCTGCGGGCCCAGGACAAAAAAATGGGGGAGGGATAGGTCGGTGTTCAAAGAGACGAATGAAACGGAGAGAGAATGAGAGTGTGCAAGTACTAGGGGTGTGTGAGAGAGACAGTGTGTGTGTGTGTGTGTGTGTGTGTGTGTGAGAGAGAGAGAGACAGTGTGTGTGTGTGTGTG
>QEPC01013355.1:2194081-2245761 GCA_003113815.1 Sphenodon punctatus | reverse complement strand
CTGTGTGTGTGTGTGTGTGTGTGAGAGAGACTGTGTGTATGAGAGAGACTGTGTGAGAGAGACAGTGTGTGTGTGTGTGTGTGTGAGAGAGAGACAGTGTGTGTGTGTGAGAGAGAGACAGTGTGTGTGTGTGAGAGACAGTGTGTGAGAGAGACAGTATGTGTGTGTGAGAGAGTCAGTGTGTGTGTGAGAGAGACAGTGTGTGTGTGTGTGTGTGTGAGAGAGAGACAGTGTGTGTGTGTGAGAGAGAGACAGTGTGTGTGTGTGAGAGACAGTGTGTGAGAGAGACAGTATGTGTGTGTGAGAGAGTCAGTGTGTGTGTGAGAGAGACAGTGTGTGTGTGTGTGTGTGTGAGAGAGAGACAGTGGTGTGTGTAAGTACTAAGTGTGTGTGTGTGAGAGAGACTGTGTGTGTGACAGTGTGTGTAAGTACTAAGTGTGTGTGTGTGAGAGAGTGTGTGTGTGTGAGAGAGTGTGTGTGTGTGAGAGAGACAGTGTGTGTGAAGGTACTAAGTGTGTGTGTGTATGTGAAAGAGAGACAGTGTGTGTGTGTGTGAAAGAGAGACAGTGTGTGTGTGTGTGTGAGAGAGAGAGAGAGATGGAGAGACGCAGAAAAGGGGGAGGGGGATTTCATAAATAGTCCAAGTGAAACTCGCTGTTTAAAAGCATCTGTCAAATAATCTCTGCAAAACTGAGCAAGGCAAACAGGGAAGGAGGAGTGCATCCAGGTCAGCTGAGTCGGAACGATAAACCTTTTGTGGATAGTTCCGTGCTGTAGACGTTGGCCTCCCAGGGGCCACTTTGAAAATGAGTGCAAGTTCCCAGGGCTGCCTAGATGCTGGGGTGGGGGGTGCATGCAGGAAGAATTAGGGTCCAGATCATGGATCTGTGCCATGGATTGGTCCCCTCCCCTTGGGTGCATGCCCTCATCTCTGCTTCCTTCCCCTGAACATAAGAAGTGCCAGACTGGGTCAGACTGATGGTCCATCAAGCCCAGCATCCTGTCTCCGACAGAGGCCAGTCTCCCCCCGAGCTCAGTCGGGTAGGAACTGGATCCAGAGGGCCAGATCCAGGAACTGGAAAAGGGCCAGATAAAAACTAGCCGTGGGCCACATTTGGCTCCTGGCTCTAAGGTTCCCCACCCCTACCCTGCCATGGAGTCGCTTGGTGGTCGTGGGTGCAGTTGTGCTTGCAGTATGTTTTTAGATTGGAATTTTTTTTTTGACTAGACCCAGTGCAACGGCCCTTCTTTAACGCGGTTCTGATGAGAAGTCACAAATGACGGCGGCAAACGAAAGATCTGTTCCTAGCTCATTCCAAAGAAGGTTACTTGGCCAGGGCGGGTAGAGTTTGACAAGGCGGTTATAGATTTAGGGCACAACCATCTAACTCCCATAGAAGTCAATGGGAGTTTAGCCCCTGATTTGAATGGGAATTAAAAAAGAGATGGGCGTTGATTTGTGAATGCCCCCGTAGAAATGATCAGGATCACTGGTAAGTGGTTGCAGGATCGTAACCTTAGGCTGGGGGAGATGGGCTAGCTTTCACTGATGAGGTGCCTATGAAAGCTTCTCTGTAGGGTACTTGCGCTGTGGGGTTTGGCTTAAGCCGGGGGGGGGGGACTTTTTTTTTTAAACAAAAAGTTTGAAAATGAGTCCAAACTAGCTGTGGATCTCCTGTATGGAGCAGGGGGTTAGACTAGATCACCTCTAGGATTCTGTGACTCCACAGTCCAGATAGGAGGTTGCGGGCACTTAAGGGGGGCACTCATGATGAGGGAAGGAAGGGCGGGGGGACAATGGATCTATGCCATGGATCCATCCTCTCGCCTTGAGGGCATGTCCTCATCTTCACTTGTGTCCCCTGAACTCAGTCTTTCAGCGCTTGAACAGAGGGACCGGATCCATGGGGGCCAGAAAAGGAAAGGGCCCAATTGAAAACAAGCCATGGGCCGGATTTGGTAATGGGGCCCGTGATTCTCTCCCCCTGCCCCCACGCTTGTGATAGGCCATTCCAGAACATAGCAGCAGCCGCGAATCTCTCTGTGTGTACGTATGTGCCGACATGTGCGTAGCCAGATGTATAGAGATACTTGAATCTAAATTGTTTTCATTCCTTGGTTTCTGATTTTGCTGTCTATTTCTGACAGTTCTTCAGCTACTTACTAGCCTTGGCAGGAGGCTAAGTCCACAACGTCCTGACATTTTATTTCTTCTTACCAGGCCAGTCTCATTGTGTAGTGACAAACAGCAGCTTTGGTGAATTTCACTCCAACTTTTTTGAATAAAAGTGGACTGGTGGAACGAGAAAGTGTGGGTGCCACGTTACTCCCAAATGAAAGAGACTGAGAAAACGTAGCTCAGACGCTCTCTTTTATTGGCCCACGTTCCGTTTGTGGGAGCATGCCAGCTTCTGGGCTGCCCAGGACCCTTCCTCAGACATGTATGTTAGTTCTGACTTGTTACATGCCTGAGGAAGGCCTTACATGGGACAATGAAAGATAATCTAAAATGCTTTGTCTCCATTTCAAAGGTGTTTTTCAGTGCCCTGTTGTGATTAGGTTGATGTCAGATGATGGGAGATAGCTACCCAGTGGCCACTGACATTTGGTGAAAATTTGGCATTTTCATTTGCCTCTTGTACCTTTGAAAATGCCCCCACAATGCCCAATATCCTTCTGGACCCCTCATGAGACCAGAGGTGATAGGGAAGAGGGCATCCAAAGGACTATGGCTTCCCCACATTTTTCAAGTTGTTCCCCATGGTTTTGTGAATCAGAACTGGTCAGGGAAGCAGGGCAATGGATACGGCTGGTAACTGGGTCTCTCAAGGAGTGCCTGCCTGCCGGAAGCAGAGTGGACAATGCGTACTGGTCAGACAGGCACCGAGGTGATGGAGCGGAGGGTATCTGAAGGCTGGAAGGTGGCACTTCTGGGAAGAAGAGAGCTTCAGAAGCCAGGGGACAGGACAAAATTGGCCCCCAAACACACACACTTTTGAAGTTTTCCCAGTTTACCAAGGACTGTGGCTAGAGCCAATAAGAGTACCCACGAAAACAGGTATACCCATCAAAATTGCAGTACTCGATTCAACTTAGTAATATTGGGTACTAACCGGTATCCAATTAGTGCCGATCAGTCAAAATACCAGGGGTTTTTGTCCCGATTTTTTGACTACCGGTACTGATTTCCAAGTTCTGGAACTGGATTTCTGACTACTGCCCTGATTTATTTTTCTGAGTTTCCATCATGATTTCCGATCATAAGCAGTAAATCGGTAACTCGGAAATGGAAATACCTGGCATTTTTGGGGAATCAGGTATCTGATCGGTATTCAGGTACCTAATATGGCACCAAAAAAAGCTCACGGGTAGCAAATGCTCTTCCTGTTTCAGCTCTAATTGTGGGCTGGAGACAAACTCCCAGATAAATCATTTTAAGATTCACCTTGACTTCAGTGGGAGTTGGAGCAGGCCCTGAATGCCCTTGTGGTCTTTGTTGCCTCTGGTGTCCGTATTTGCCGGAATCCTCCTACACCCTGAAGGCCACTTGGAGGCCATTTCCCCATAGCCTAGACTCCTGGACTGTTTTCCTTCTGCCCTCCGCGTTTCCAATCGGAGGCTAAATTGAACGGGGTGTAATGAGCCCTGCTTGGCGGTGGTAGAAGGAGAGGATTGGAGGGATGACAACCCAGGTGACAGTTGGCATTTTTGGCAACTGCACAACGCAAGAGCTGTGAGTCGACAGGTGCTACCCTCTGTGAACTCGCCAGAGGACTGGAGCTCTCCACATTAAAGCTGGCGTTTATCTTGATCGTGGAGTTGCATGTCAAACCATAATTGGGTTCCCTGTACACCCGTAACGCAGTATTTCGCGAAGCTTTCCTGTGTAGACACCGCTGCCAAGGTCTGCTTGTTATCTGCTTAACTGCTTCCACGGCCTCTGTTGTGTTGACAGTCACGTGCTTTGAAAGTATCCTCGTAGTCCCATCGGGTGTAAACCTATCTCCACTGAAGCCAGTGGGACTTCATTGGTTTAATTAGAATTGCACCCTTTGCGAGGAAGGGAAATTCCAGTGACCCATTTTACTGACTGGGAATTGAGGCCCAGAGAGAGAGTTGACCAAGGTCACATAGGAAGACTCTGCCAGAGCTGAGAATTGAACCCAGATTCATGCTTCAGTGTTTTAACACCAGCGCCATCATTCCTCTGTCTCTGAAAAATAAAACAATGAATAAATAACATTTGCTCCTCAGAGTTTAATCTTCTCTCTCCTTGAAAACAGGAGCAGCTCTCGTTTGGATCTCAAACTAGTTCTGACTTTAATGAGCAGAATATAATTTTATTTTCATTTATTTATTTATTTAGATTTCTACCCCACCCTTCCCAAATGGCAATTCACACTTGATAGCCAGTGACAAGGCTGTCTCTCCACAGAGGAACCTGTATCCTGAGGTCTAGATCAGGGAATTGGGGGTCACTAGGCTGCTGTAACTGCAGATGTAGTTAACATTTAGTTGGGTGGGCCGTGGGGCTCAGGTGGTAGAGGGCACACGTTGCATGTATAAGGTCTCAAATTCAATCCCCGGCATCTCCAATTCAGGGTCTCTGCTAGAATCCTTGGGTGAAGCCTCTGCTGGGGATCCTGGAGGGTCTCAGTTCTGCTCAGCGAGGCCTCTGCTGGAGAGTCAGATTTGAAACCCTGCCGCTATGTCAGGCTGTGATGGGCTAAGATGGAGCATTGGTCTGACTCAGTTAGGCAGCTCTCTCTTTCTATGTATATTATAAATGTCCTGTGACATGGTGGCCGTTTCAGGGTTAATATGAGGCCTTTTGCATAGAATGCCCTGTGTGACCTGTCCATCTTTGGGAGGAAGGGAGTTCTGTCCTTGAGACTTGGCCTACTTGATGTTCAGTTCCCTTCTCTGCTACAGGCTTCCTGTGTGACCGTGAGCAGGTCACAGAGGTTTCGATTCACAAACGACGTCTCTATAGTAGCCCCATTATAAAGCCCGGGCTACGTGGTTTGTGAATCGTGGCTTTTGTGACTTGCTCATGGTTACATAGGAAGAGGAGAGAAATGAAAGCAAGTAGGCCGAACCTCAGTCCTGGATTGTTCTTCCTCCCAGAGAGGAGGTTCCAAAGGGCTACTCTGCAGTATGAAGTTTGTGGATCATGGTCTTAAGGAGTCTGTGCTGTGATTCCAAATTTGCCAAGAGGGGCATACTACCTCAAAAGAGGGTTGTGAGGGTGAATGCATTAACAGCTGAGAGATGCTGTCGTGCCGGGGGACTAGAGTAGCTAGATGTTGAAGGCCCTCATGGATTCAGCTACTTGGCTTCTCTGTCTTGGACATTCAGTTTCACCCCACCTTTCTTCTGGGGTGAAAATTCATTCCACTAGGAAGGCCCGAGCGAGGCCATCCCCACCAAGAGCCTGGGTTTTTCCTGTCTGTGTGAATTTTGTCCTTCGTGAAGGTAAGCGCAGTGTCTCCAGAGGGAAGCCAAGGACCTCCAGGTCAAGTACCTGGGTCTAGAGATTCCACAATAAATATTGCCGGGCGGGGATTTAAGAGGGCTGGAAGTGAACAAGACTCCTGAGGAGGAGCAGGCGAGCTAAGAGGCTGCCAGATGAGCTGTGGAGTATTTCTACTTCCAACTGATTGAAATGTCGACTAAAAAATCAATGCTGGTGACTAGTGATAATTTACAGTTTTCTCTGCGCTAAGTAGTTCCATGCTTAAGAATGAGATTTCCCCCCCCCCCCCATCGCCCCGGAGATTAGCGCAGAGAGTTCTGCATGCCACAATGAATCAGACGCATTATAGGTCAGCTCTTTTATTTGTTTCATCACGACTTTTACACAGTTGTCATGTAATTTATGGCTGCTTTCACGTTGTCAAACATTTTCATTGCGGGCTCCCTTCCTAACGTGCTTGCCTGACACAAACGCTGCAGCTTGAGAGAACGCCGTATTGTTTCATAATCTGAGAGGAGGACTATAAACCATCAAATTACACTATCTTCAGGCTAATCTAAATGCACTACAGATTGAAATCAGAGCTCATTTGTCCCCGATGCAAATTATTAAGTTCTAATTATAAATATCCATTTAATTACCCCCGTGCATTTTTATTTTTCGCAGACCCTTCTCTGCAAATCTGTCTGGGATACTGGAGAGATATAAGAGAGAATCTGCATTAATTAATGTGCGCTTCCTAAATAATCACGGAACAAACACCAGCCGCTTTGTTTTCGGAAGATGTATCCGCACGCACGTTTTTAGCTCCCTCCATCTCATGGCAGTCGACACCGAATACTAATTTAAAAGGACAAAGATTAGAAAGTTTGATTCGTTCCTCCTATTCAGGCTTTAAGGGCTTGATCCTGCAAAGATTTATTCCGGCCGATTAAGCTGCAATCCCATTGGCTTTCATGTCGCCATATGAACAAAGATTACCCACAGGAATAAGGCTTGCATTATTGGACCTCAGTATATTCAAGTTGACAATGCCCTGTGACATGAATCGGTGATTATTTTAAAGCAGGGGTGGAGAATCACAGGTTTGGGGACCATATGCAGCTCATGGCTAGTTTTTATGTGTCCCATTTGCAGCTCCTGGATCCGACAACCCTCCCCCCCCCCCCCCCCGATCCAGTTCCTACCCCCAAAACAACGAAAAACTGAGCACAGGGGAAGGGAGCAGAGATGAGGGCATGCACCTATGGAGAGGGGACAGATCCATGATCGGGACCCTCCTTCCTGAGTGCACCCAGTTCTCCAACTTTTATGTGGCCCTTGGAGCTTCTTTTAATGATCAAAGTGGTCCCTGGGATGGAAGAGGTTCCCCAACCTTGTTTTAAAAGCTCTTCTGTTACAAACCAAATCCAGAGGTCTTTGAGGGTTTTTTTTAGTTTCCTCTTGAACATTAGTAATGGAAATATAGTAAAAGTCATGGAAGGAGTTACTGATTGTTTAGCTGCGCGCTCTTTCAAACAACTTGTTAGCACTCTCTCCCCGCACCCAATGGAATGTCTGCAATAGACAGTCAATGCCTTTCATTGCCCCATCTCTCTCCCAAAAGCATAATCGATAACTACCCTGGCTTGAAACAGAATTTTTGAATTTTAGAGGATTAAATATTTATAGTGAGAGGAAGGGAAATTCAGATAAAATAAAAATAAGTTGATTTACTCGTGAGGTTTTCTTGGCATTTAACCGAGGATGTAGGCATCGTTTTTTTGAGCGCTTCTGATGAATCCGGATGAATCTGCGTGATCAGTGGAACTTCTTATTTGCTGAGTTTATTATATCGGTGGGTTCAAGAGGGTCTGGGCTTGCAGGTTGAACAGAACATAGGATATATTCGATGCCATCCTTAAGGCTTTTATTTAGAACCAGGACAAGTCCTATTGAAATGAACGTGACTCATGCGCTAAGGGCTGGCATGATGCTAAACTGGTTGAGGATCGTGCTAAACTGGTTGAGGATCCTGCGATAGGGGCAGATCCTAAATCCACTTTCTTCTCCACTTGCACTGGGGAAGAAAGAAGCGTGGGTAATGTTAGGGTGGGCTGGTAGGATTGAGATCATGGGGAGTGACATCAGAAGCAGTCAGAAACCAAGCAAGGGATCAATCTGAGAGATGGTGTGCAAGACCGGGAAAGTCCTAGAAGACAAGGGGCATTTTTACGCACACCTTAAAGTTCTGGATTTTTCAATCTTCTGGGTTTACAAGTCCACAAGTAAGTTCCGGATGCATTTTTCATACACACACTGCCCTGAGGCAGTTCCTGGATGTATTTTCCACACAAACACTGTCCTGAGGCAGCCTAAAGTAGCCGCAGCTGTAGATGTGAGAGGCTGCCATGGAAACCAAGTGATCACATCTGCCTGGAGCAAAGTAGTTTACCAGGAGAACTTTTTGCACACAAAAGTTCTGGGAGAAGTTCTATGCAGAAGTTCAAAGAGCCAGATGTTCAAGATCTGAGTGAGTGATTTAGACACACAGAAAGTTCAGGATGTAACAGCAAACATGCAGGAGAAATGTGTGTGTAAAACCACCCAATATTAGTGTCCAAAGCAAGGTCACAGCTGGGAGGTCTGTCCAGGAAGGAGAGTGTCTCAGAAAGGGTAAGCATGGCTGGGAGGCAGGAGAGGGTTGAGTGCAAGGACTGAAAAGAAGGCAGTGACTGAGGTGCAGACTGGAGGCAAGGCGGGGGCTGGAGTGCAGGGGGTATGAGACAGGAAGCCTCGAAATCGGGGAAGGTAGCAGGTGCTGAGAGCAAGGAGCCAGAACACAGCCACGTAGGAGGTGTTGTTGTACAAGGCAAAGCACTGGCGAGAGACCTGGAAGTTTATAGTTGTTGCTGGCCAATCACAGCAGAGGTCACACAATACCAGTCAAGACCGCGTGAACCTGCCATGTAGAGTGGAACCCAGGCTGCAGCAAAGTGCTTTCATACATAGTGGCAGCCCCTTGTATTCCCATGTACATACAGACATGGGAATGGTGACCTGATAAACCAGGCTCTGTGGCTCCAGCAGAACGTGGAGCTTGTGTGCACTAATAGCCAATTGGCTGTGTGGACTGTGCTCCCCTGGGTGTGGGAGAGGGTAGCCAGTGTGCTCCTTGTTGGAAGCAGGCTATCCCTACTCAGTCGTACACAGCAATTCAGTTCGTGCAGGTTGGTCCACTCCCGAACAGACTGACACCTCCAGCATGTCCCAGTTTCTGCCTGCCTGGTAAGACCAGGACAGGTCTTTGTTGACAGTGGTCCCAAGGAGCAGTGAGTTTTCCAGCACGTGTGAATTTCCATTACGAGAGTCCACATGTGTTGCTATCCCCTTGGGAGAACGTGTGGAACCTCTCAGTGTTTCTCGGTGGAGATTATTTCAGTTCATTTGCTGGGCTAGCTGTTTCAGCTCATTTTGTGGTCCCATGGAAAAAAGACTGAAGTCCCACTGTCCTTGCGTCTCTACGGCCCCGCAATGCACCAGCACTTTATGCTCCTTCCGACTCCCATTGAAGTCAATGTGAGTTTTATCTGTATACAGAGATTGGGACTACTGCCTTAGGGCTAGTTGCGTGGCATCCCAGGGGAAGAGCCAGGAGACATGTTGAAGGCAGGGTCGTCACTAGGTTGGAATGGGCCCTGGTGCAGAAAATGAAATGGGCTCCCCCCTGTGATGCTCTTCCCAGCTGCCGGGAATTCATTTGTGCCAGGGAGAATGGGCCTTCCAGGCTGGTGGGTCCTATTGAAGCTGCCCCACTTGTTCCTATTGTAGCTACACCCTTGGTTGAAGGAGTGGATCTATGACTCAGCCTCCTCCCTGCCCCTCCCTGATTCCTTTGGGATGACCTGTGGCTTTAGAAGAGTAGGCAGTGGCTGGACTTCCTTGAGTGCTGAGACTAGAGTTCTGCCTGGTCCTTGTGCATCTCACCTAAACAGAGAGACAGGGACGTTCCTTGTTCACATCCTGCACAAGTGTGAATGTGTTTGATGGGGATGGTTCTCATCTATCCTCATAGGCTGGAGAAAAAGACTAGAGATGTAACCAAGTATCCACAGTGACTATCATATCCAATGATTTCATCTGCTTTGAATCGGGTTTGATGAATTGGATACAATGTGCTATTCCTGTCTGTTTCATTTACTTTGGATAGTTGTTTAATTTTTTTAATCGTTATTTCCATTTTTTTTCCAGTTATGGCAGGTCATTTCATTTTGGATCTTAGGTCAAATAACCCAATGTCCGAGCTGAAATAATTGAAATAACTGGAAGAATCGGAGATTTGAAACTATCTGAGTTGGTTTCAGCCATGGTTACTTGGCTATTTGTATGACTAATTGGAAATGGGAATAGTATCCACAAATAAAAACCACTACCCTAAAAAAGAAGATGGCATGAATATAGGGAAAGAAATTGTGCATTAAGTTTAGATGAACACATGGCCCGATCCATGCACATTGAAGTCTGTAGACCTAAGATCGTAGGACGGAACCAAACGCAACTGTTGTTCCTCAGAAACGAAAGTTTGCTCTCTCTCCTGTCTTTCTGTCGTGTGCACTTGTGTTTGTGCGTTTATGTTACAGGCAGAGTTTAGAACTGGGTACTCTGTAGAATATAGTAGTGTACATGATACCAAGAATTCATTGGCAAAATATCTATTCAGGAATGTTTCAGGATTCTGTATATGTACTGTATAGATGGACATCAGGCAAAGGATATGACCCTTTCTGTACTTTGTCTAGGTAAAGGCAGAGGAAGTTTAGCCTTTGGGCATTCTGTCGCATGCACAAATAGCATAGGCTGATCAGTAGACATTCTCTAGAGTCTCTAGGGGATGCATGCATTTTCTGTATTTCACACTTTACCTGTAATACACACACCCGTACATTTATCCATACCTATAGCGTATGCATGGCTCTGTGTGCGTGCATGCAATTATGATGCCTATTGCAAAATCCTCTACTGGTTGCTTGACAATCTCCCACCCACCCCTATTTATTCTTTACTGTCAAACAATTAAATTGTTTTGCCAAACAGCTACCACTGCCAAGAGCATCTTTCTTTTGTTGGGAGCCATTCTTAATTTGATCTTATTTGGCTTAAAGAAAACCCCAAATGCAAAATTCCAGAACTTTTAGAAAAGTTAGCTTTATCCCCTACAAATTTAGGACCCTTTACTCTTTTAATCCCAGCCTGGAAAACAGTAGAAAGAAATCGGAAAAAAAAGTAAAAAAAAGTAAAAGAAAAAGTGGGAAAAAAGTATTTCTGCTAGTCAAGATTCTTTCTTTCTTTCTTTCTTTCTTTCTTACCTAAATAAAGAAGTGATTCCTTTAGCTTTTCTGACTGCAATACGTTTTGGGAATGATTGGGGCTTTTAATATTTATTTATTTATTTATAAAAAACCTTGCATCAGTGTTTAGACATAATGCTTTTTATTGTGATATGTTCATAGTTCAGTCAACATACAGATAATAGTCCATTTCAGATTTGGCATCCTATCATGTTTATTGTGAAGGGAGTTAAAATACTATACAGCCCAGCAGTCAAGATAATAGAACGCTTTAACTCTTTGCTAGCATGCTATTATATGAACAGTTGAGCATAGATAAAAATTTCCCTTGTCTATGGAGACCAACCTCAATGGAAGGCAAACGGGGTATTCAAATGCGAATCCGAGAATTTCACAGCACAATATTCTCTCTGTCTCTTTTTATTATGATGATGATTATTAATATTATTCTATTGTGCAAATGGACCAGCCATTGTATTGTTCATCTATGCTAGGGCAGCCTTGGCTTGCTAATGGGGTCAATCATGTCACAATGTGATATATGGATTATGTTTACCATGGCATATTTTGTTTGCAAGCTCGGCTGTGAGAGTGGAGCAGATGATAAATGAAGATATGAGACAGTTTCACACTAGTTCCTGTGGTCGCAAGTCTCTGAAACAATAAAGGGGCTGCTCCTAATGGAGAAGGATTTGTGGGCGATGTAATTGACTTAAAAGTTAGAGATCTATGGTTGAAATTTAAGGCCCCCATATCCCATTACGTCCGTGTTTGCGCTTAAAGCTCTTATTTGACCCAGATAAATTATTTAGGATTTGTCATGAAAATCTCGGGAAATGTAGGAACCTTCCATCCAGTTGAAGCAATTTGCTAGGTGGAAATATTGGTCTGCTTTTCATCTCTCTGATCCCATGAGGCATTTGACTGTGCTTCTCTCACTGGGATTCTTAGGAATGTATACATGCAAAAATATTTGCATTACACTCCTAAAAAAATCAACATCGTTGGAGATATTGCCTAAATCTTGAGGTTGTGCAATGGAGAACATAACCACGGCCAACTGTGAACTCGGATTTTGCCTAGCCAGGTTGTGAGCCTCTTTCTACAAAGCACTCACTGGGATAATACTAAAACTTATTGAAGAAACAAAAAGCAAACCCAGCCTATTGGGCCCAGTCACATGCTGATAGAGATAGTCATGAGAATTTCAGGAGAAATCCTAAGAACATAAGTGCAGGTGTTTGCATGTTTGTTTGCTTCTCCCTTGCCTTCCCTTTGTCCCCTCTCCTTGTCACCCCCTCCTAGATTGCAAGCCGTAGGCAGGGACCACGTCTTTATCTTTGTTCTGTAAAGCACCAGGTACACGGCTGGTGCTATACAAATGTTTATGATAATAATAATAAGTGCCGTACCGGGTCAGACCAGTGGTCCGTGGAGCCCAGCACTTGTCTCTGGCAGAGATACCGTCTTGTGTTTGCACACGTTGTGTGTGTTGTTAACTGGGGCGGAAACTTGATTTTTCAATTCTTGCTTTTCTCAATGAGAATCAGGGTTCTTGGCTCATTCTTGTAAATGAGAACGAGCCGAGAATTGCCTGGATTCTCGTCCACAAGAGCGAGAACCTTGTGAACAGCTTTCCCCTGCAAAAGACCCAGGAAGGGCCTTTTGCAAACCCTAGCTAGGTTTGCAAAAGTCCCTGTATGCCATGTACTCACCGGGACTGCTCCAGCCATTGGGTCTCTCTGTATCCTCGCTTGGCTTTTCTGTACAGGGACAGAGGGAAGTGAGGCTGCAGTAAATAAATAGTCAGAAAGGCCGTCGGGGCCATTCTGCACACGCTCAGTCTTTTCCCAAAATGGTACTGGCAGTGTTGCTGCCATTTTGGAGACGGGCAACCGGTCCGCACATGCATGAATGGCGCATTCTGCGCATGCCCAGAGTGGCGCCATGCATGCCCTGAATGGTTGCCCTTTTCCAAAATGGCAGTGACGCTGCCTGTGTCATTTGGAAAATGGCTGCATATGCACAAGACACCCCCGGCGGCCATTCCGCGTGTGCAGTTCTTTCTTTCTTTCTTTCTTTCTTTCTTTCTTTCTTTCTTTCTTTCTTTCATATCTCATGAGATTTCTCACCAGGGCCAAGATGTGCTGGACGAAATCCCATGAGATGTCTCGTGGATTCTTTTTTCGGCCCTAGTGTTAACAGTTTGTAGTAATCACTACTTCATGGCCTAAGGGTTAGCGAGTGTTAATTAGAGGCCTGCATCCCAGCTGTGGCCCAGTTGGACCTGACTGCTCCCATCAGGCTCGGATCATGACAAGCAGTTCTGGGCTGAAGCTAGGCTGGGTTGTCCAATCCAGGGGGGTATTGCTCCCTGGGAGCATGTTGGAAAGGGGTTGGAGCATCCATCTCCCCATGATGGAGCATCCCTCCCGCCTCCATCCATGAATGGGTCGTTTCACATGTCTTGGCAATACAGGTAGCCATGTGCAACAAACCACTTGTGTGAAGCGTGGACTCTACCTCTGAATGTGATATCAGACATTCAATCCCTTTGAACCCCCCCCAAAAAAACCCAAAGAAAAAACCGAAAGCATAAAAGGAGTATAACCAAAACAAAAAGAAATGAAAACTCCCAACAACAAACAAGAAAAGTGTCAGCAGTGCGGGTCCCAGGTAACGAAATGGCTCCCCATCTAGCTCCTCGACTGGTCAAACCCCCAAACCATTTTTGAATTTTGCAAAGACACAGGCTCTCCTTATTTCGCTCAGCATTCTTTAGCCTAGTAACGAGGAGCATCCCTTTTTGATGCGTTCCCCCGCCCTTGTGGAATGTCACGACATCACAATGTTTTGGAGAGGCCATATTGGAAAGAGATGGGAAAGCCTTTTGGCCCCAGCCCCTTCTCTAAAGCAGCCTTGCTCCCTGCTGACTGTTGTAAGGTGGGATCAGCCCTGTCTGGAGTACAGCTGGGCTTGAGCAGGGATTTACTAAGGGCAGAGGGATGGGCAGAGGGCAGACCCCTTAGCTCTTTTTTTTATTTGGTCCCTTCCCAACGCCCATGGATCCAGTCCCTATTCTCAAGTGTTGAAAGAGGGACCTCAGGGAAAGCTATGGAGAGGAGGGCATGAAACATCCACCCAAGCCCTGCCCTCCCTCGTTGGGTGATAGATCACTCTAGACTGATGCCCGGCAGGCAGGGTGGATTACTCCAGGTAAGTCTGGCCTTGTCTTCTGTAGAGCAGGAGCAGCCATGAGGTGGATCATGATTTACCGAAGGATCACAAACTAGTCTGCGCTAGATCACAGTGTGAGGAGGGGAGACTAGCCTTTCGAAGGTTATCTCTGGGGAGGAGAGTGGGGCTGGCACCCCAGAGCGTGTCTGGGAAGGAGACAGAGTAGGAGACAGGGAATGGGCTGTGGATCAGGCGGTACAGCACATGCGTTGCACATATAAGGTCCCAAGTTCAATCCCTGGCATTCTGGGTATTTTCAGACGTTACGAGATCACAGTCAACCACAGTGAATCTGCACATGGTGAAAGTGATCCTGTAACGTCTGATGGGAGGAATGGAAGTTCCCCCCCAGATGTTCATCACGGTCAATCGTGGTGGGGAATCACATTCACCACGCGATCGGCTGAACCCGCGGGGTTGGGGTTGTTTGTTTTGTTTATGTGATTCCCCGCCGTGATGAACCAAGCCATCTCTTCTGGACGGCAGCCACGGCCCGGAATCCCTGCAGGGATTCCGGGCCGTGGTCCATTCGGGCGGGCGCTGCGACCTCATTGGCCGCGGCGCCCGCCCGTCTCCCCAGAGGGCGGGTGGCAGGGGAGCATGGGGGTGTGTGGGACCGTGCAGTCCCACGTTGCGCCGCGTGGCCCCGCCCCCCCCCGATTCCCCGCCTGGAGCCGCCACCACGTCTGTTCGCCCGTGATGCGGTGGCCCCGGCGGGGAATCAAAGGTTTGTTTCTGAAAATACCCTCTAATTCAGGATCTTTGGCAGCATGCCCGGATGAGACCTCTGCTGGGGCATCCTGGGTCTCAGGTAGCGTGCCTGGTTGATGTTTCGGCCAAAGAGCTGGATTTGAAACCCTGCTGTTGTGACAATACTGGGCTAAGATGAACTACTGGTTTGACTCAGGCAGCTCCTTATAGGAGTGCTCCTCCAGAGCGGCAGGGAAAGCTCCCTCTAAGATCTCCTGAGGTTGACGCCTTGTACTGAGTGGATCGTGTACACACCAAATCTTGCCACTTCTGCTGTAGAGAACCGGAGGACAGGAACTTAGCCTCAAGCAACCACGATGCGACATGTAGAGAGTTAACAGCCTTGCTGATAAATCAGTGTTCTCAGTGCTGTCCGTAGAGTGCATTTCCCGGGGTAGCCGAGTGACCGCTGTACTTGTTGCCTCTGAGTAGTGGTTCTTTGCTGTTCTGCAGGGAATAAACCTGGTTTAGATCTTGTTATTTATTTCTCCTGTGGATCCATCTTCCCCCACTCCCACCCTCTCCTTCCCCTGTGCATCTGGTTAAATGGACTCCAGGAATCTGAGCACCGTTACTACTTACTTATTTTATCTCCTGAAAGATATTAAGCCCAACAAGCTTTTACCTACCGAGTCTATAGAGAAAATGGCCAGGCAATTTTTTTGTTTCAATCTACACGTCTCTCTGGAGCGCTAGTTCCAGAGACTGATCAATAGGTTTTATTGTAGACCTCACTGTCTCTAAAAGCATTGTGACCTTATCCCGTCTAAAAATAGTATTTTCTCTGGCTGCCTACAGAACCTTGACCTGTGAAAACCCATTTGGAACATAACTGACACATCCAGTCAGCTGTAGATCCAAGACATGAAATGTGAACGCATTCTGTCCAGCAGCGCCAGAGCTCTGGTGTAGAGTCCTTCAAAGGGAAATGCCGACTGGGAACACCGGCGGGGGCACCTTGGTAGTAGTGAGGGACAGGTTGTGGGGGGCGATTGTTGGAGGGTGGGTCACTTCCCAGCCCCACCTGTCTCGAGAAGACAGGGAAGTTCAGAGAGGTACCAAGAAGCTACCTATCCAAGCACAATCAGGATGCTTTCTGGGAGCGCGGAAGAACTGAATAAGATGACCCTTATTTTTATAGGTGTGGCTGCCTATAGAAAGAAGGCGTGTGTGATCATCTTGTGTGTGCATCGTGCATGCGCGCGTTTGTGTGTGCGTGTGCACGCGCCCTCTTAATAACTTGTGATCTCATAGGCCGAATTGCAAAATCAATCTTAAATGGAAGTTAATCTGCGGGGAAATGCATGTATTGCTAACCTGCATTCCTATAGAAGCAAGGCTTACATGTGCACGCGCTCCCTCTCTCAACACACTCCCCCCCCCCCCCTTAATAACGTCTTTGAATCCTGCAGGCTAATTTCAAGCAACTCTGGTAAGGGGGCATAACAGCAGAAGAAGTTCCATTCTTGAGTCAGACCAATGGTCCATCGAGCCCAGCATCCTGTCCCCGACAGCGGCCAGCCCCAGTTGCCTCAGGGAAGTCCGCAGTAGGTTGCAATGGAGTAATCCATTTTCTGCCATCCTCCCCCAGCGCCTGGCCGTCAAAGAGTCTTGTTTCCCTGACCAACCCAGCTAGGAGCCCTTAATAGATCAGCCTTTCAAAAGGGTCAAAGGCAGGGGCTCCCAGACTTCGGCTGCTTTCACACGAGCGGCAGGATGCAGTGCGTTGACGCACGCCCTTCCTGAAAAGGCCCGCAAGGTGTGTTTAGATGCACTGGAAGTAGCCGGCCGCCAGAGGAATCATCTTTTTGAAGGTGCATTTGAGAAGCTTCGATATCGGAGTTTCCCAAATGCGCCTTCAAAAAGACGCTATGAGCAGCAATTCCTATGGCGGGTGGCTACTTCTGGCGCGTTTAAACGCACCCCACAAGGCTTTTCAGGAAGCACGTTCTTCAAGGCGTCCATGTAAAAGTGGCCTTAGTGCATGCAGTCCACTTGATACAAACGTCCACTGCAGGTGGGCTAGGAGGACTGCTCTTCAGGCTCTGGTGCCAGCGTTCGAGCACCTCGGCGACCGGCCTCAGGAGTGAGAGGAGCACTCCCCTTTAGAGAGCCTTCCCTGCTGCACTGGTGGAGCTGTCTTAGCCTCTCCTCTCCCCCTGGGGCACCAGTCCTGCTCTCGTCCCCAGAGGTGATCTCTGAGGGGCTGGCCCCTCTCCCCACATTAGGATCTAGCTTGGGATCCGCCAGTGGGTCGCAGTGACAGCTGGTGGGGGCGGGGGATGACGATGGGGCGGTGCCTCTGCTCTCAGCACCACGTCTGTCTCTTTCTCCTAGCTCGTTGACTCTCGGCACCGCAGCCAGCCCGCGTGCGCAAATGCCCCTAGTGCCGATAAGCCCCGAGCACTTTGGCGCATGTGTTAAGGAGCCTTGTTGGTGCAGGCGCAAACGGGCTCTGTGCTGATGATAAGCACGATGCGCACATGCACAGATGGTGAGTGTCATGTGGAGCGGCAATCAGCTGCGGGGGAGTGAGGAGAGAGAGAGAGGGGAGGGGAAAACCAGGAGGAGGCCAGGACTCTTACGTTTATTGTGCCTGCGTCTGCAGGGCGGCCGAGCTGGCTGCTCCAGTAACTGCAGGGATAAGGGCTGGAGGAGGGGCCAGAGCTCCAAGGCCTGGGTTCCTATGGAGGAAACCAGCCTATCACAAAGGCTTTAGGGCAGAGATGCTCCCCGCCCTAAAACCAGTTAGCACCCGGAGGAGCTCGCTCCCTCCCTCCTGCAGGTGCGAGGAGGAAGGGAGTCGAAGATGAAACAGCAGCCTGGAACCAGTCTTGGCCAGTTTGGAGGCTGCTGTTGCAGCAGAGGGCAGGCTGGATCTCTTCACTTGGGGTGAGTAAAAAAAATAAATTATTATTATTTTTCATTTATTTTTCCATTTTTAAAAATTATTTTGTATTTTTTATAGTGGTGGTACTGATGCTGCTGCCCGGCTCCCCTCAGACCAGCCCCTCCCATCCCTGCTGTCAAACCATTCCCTCCCTTGTCCCTCTCTTTACATGCTCTGTTCCAAAGTGACAGGGGCTGCTTGCCGGCAAGGGCAAGGCCGATTGGCAACTCGGCAGCCGGCAGAATAAAAGGCCCTGCGTGCAGCAGTGTGGGCCAGTGCCCAATGCCAGCAGAACTCCAAACAAAGGGGGAGGATCTTACATACGACCATTGGAATCTGGGAACTACGTTTGAAAAATAATAGGCTTTAATACAATGGGACGTAAGGCTCTACAATGGAGCTGCATTTCCAACAACGAACAAGGTGGAATGACNTACGGAGGAGAGGCCAGGGAGAGGAGGTGGAACAAGAGGGAGGAGGCTACAGGAGAGTGGATGGGGTGACCGACTGAGAAGAATGGTACGGAGGAGAGGCCAGGGAGAGGAGGTGGAACAAGAGGGAGGAGGCTACAGGAGAGTGGATGGGGTGACCGACTGAGAAGAATGGTACGGAGGAGAGGCCAGGGAGAGGAGGTGGAACAAGAGGGAGGAGGCTACAGGAGAGTGGATGGGGTGACCGACTGAGAAGAATGGTACGGAGGAGAGGCCAGGGAGAGGAGGTGGAACAAGAGGGAGGAGGCTACAGGAGAGTGGATGGGGTGACCGACTGAGAAGAATGGTACGGAGGAGAGGCCAGGGAGAGGAGGTGGAACAAGAGGGAGGAGGCTACAGGAGAGTGGATGGGGTGACCGACTGAGAAGAATGGTACGGAGGAGAGGCCAGGGAGAGGAGGTGGAACAAGAGGGAGGAGGCTACAGGAGAGTGGATGGGGTGACCGACTGAGAAGAATGGTACGGAAGAGGCTGTGGGGAGAGGGTGGAATGACAAGAGCCTTGGCGGGATGACAAAGAAGAGGCTACAGGAACTGGGTGCCATGGCGAGGGCTGGGTGGAATGACAGGGAAGAGGCTGTGGGAAGAGGGTGAAATGATAAGAGCTTTGGGGGAATGCGTTCCATCTGACTAGTCATTTCACTGGCCGTTTTTAGACGGGACGCGTCCACATGGATCCACCCAACCCTCACGGACCCGGGTGCCCGTCTGAAGGCGGTGTGGGTGGAGGTACGCTCCCATGACCCACATACCACCCACCCATGCCCCAGCATGGAGCAACCCGAATTTTTCCCAGTTGCGCCGTGCGAGGGCATGGGTAGGCCAGCGCGCATCCTTCCCCCGCTGTGTGAAGCATCCCCCCATACTCACTGGAGGGGGCGCTCCACCCAGCATAAATAGACCCATCCGGGACCGTCTAAAAATGGCCATAGTCTTTTTCATTTAGAACCGGGACAGTCGCCGAGGAACTGTTGCGCTGGGATGTGCCGTTCTCGAAATCGTGTAATGTGTTTTTACACTTGTCTTACGCTTTTTAAAAAAAAAAAAAAAAAGTTCTACGTTAACACCTTTGGGATGTACAGTTCTGAAACTGTGTTATGTGTTTTTATGGCTTGTTTAGTTTAATTTTAAAAAAATGAAATAAAGTTCTACGTCAATAACTTTGGGATAATAATAAGTTCTGTAAATTATGTTACGTGGTTTTATGGCTTGTTTTATACCACAGGTGGGAAACCTTTTCCCTCCCGGGGGGTCAGTTTGAAAATTAGTGCATGTTCTGAGGGCCGCACAGAAATTGGGGACGGGAGCTCTGAGGGAAGAGGCGAGTCCAGACCCTCATGGATCTGCAGCACCACGGACCTAGCCTGGGTCCTTGTGTGTAGGCCCTCATCTCTGCTTCTTCACCCTGAGCCCACTTGTTTAGTGCTTGGGGGTTAGGAACTGGCTCCTGGGTCTGGAAAGGGGCCAACCCCAGGCTTGAGGTTTACCCTTTTATGCTTTTTTTTTTTTTTTAATTTTTGTGTAAAAACCTGTCCTTTTGCTAATTAGGGATTGAAACCCTTTCGATTGGCTGGTCTTAGGCTTTTTGCAAGGTTTAAGAAGGCATGTGATAAGAGGGCGGCATTTATTATGGGGTGGGCTGTGGCTCAGGTGGTAGCATACATGCGTCGCATGTATAAGGTCCCAAGTTCAATCCCTGGCATCTCTGATTCGGGATCTCTGGTAGCACACTTGGGTGAGACCTGAGTTGGATTGAAAACCCTGCTGCTGTGACAATCCTGGGCTAAGATGGACCATGGACTCAGTGAGGCAGCTCCTTCTAATATGACTTTTTGCTGGTGCTGAAACAATGAGCCAGTCGGTCCAAGTTTTACTTTATCGCATGAGAAAAGGCCGGGCAAGAAAAGTGCGTCCATCTGCCCCTCATTTGTATAGAAAGATGTTTGTTGCAAACGAGCCGATGGCAGAGACCCGATCCTTTCGGGAAGGAAGAGAAAAGAGACATGAAAGGAAAGACCAGCTAAGGGGTAAGCAACATTCCTTGTAAAGAAAGGTCTAGTGCACAGCCTCTGGAAGATGAAAAGCGAATGGGGCTATGATTGCAGAGTTGTTAAAGGTGGCATTTTGTTCTCCCGCTAACAAAAGCTAGGACTATTGTTGCCGCCTGGCTTGAAAGAGAGGTCACTGGTGGTATTAGTACAGCTAATCACATAAGAGACCGGGTGGGCTTGTTCTACTGCCTAGTGCCTCTATCCACTGCCTAAGAAGCTGAGACTGGCCGTGCTGATCCGTTCCCAGACACCAGTTCCTCTTTGGTTTCACAAAATGTCTGCTCTTGCTCTCTTAATGCACAGGCTATTATTAGCAAGTGTCACTCAGTTATCTGAGAGTGGCCCTTTTAGCTGCCACCTAAGTGCCTGACACTTGGGTTTACAGCAGATTAAATTAAATTTTAGGCTGGTTTGGCTTGGCGGGAAGGAGACAAAAGGAGCAGCTGCTAGGGAAATGTAATCTGGCCCCCTCAAGGACAGGGTGACGCGATGGGTGCTTTTTCAGTTTTTTCTCCCCTTTTTTGCCCCAGTGGGGGGCGGGTGGGTTTAAAATATAGAGGTGGTTATTTTGAGATCAGGTCCAACCTGTCACGCTGTTCTCGGTGGGCTCTAAACAGATGCACCAAACTTGTCTGGTAAAGGGCTGGTGTTGACAGAGGGTGTTTGGAAATGGTTGGTTGGCACACTCAGTTCTGTTGTGTCCAGTAGTCTCTGGCTTAGTACTTGAGTGTGAAGCATCAGATTAGCATGATTGAATTATTTATCGGTTCATCCCCTCATAACGGGGATTCATCCCCATATAACTTATCGATTCATCCTCTCATAGTGGAGATTCATCCTTTCATAACTTATCGATTTGTCCGTCATAGTGGAATTTATCCCCTCATAACTTATCAGTTCATCCCCTCATAGTGGGGACTCACCACCCCATAACTTATCAATTCATCCCCCCATAATGGGGACTCACCCCCTCATAACTTATCAATTCATCCCCCCATAATGGGGACTCACCCCCTCATAACTTATCAATTCATCCCCCCATAATGGGGACTCACCCCCTCATAACTTACCAACTCATTCCCTCATAGTGGGGATTCATCCTTTCATAACTTATAGATTCGTTCCTCATAACTTATCAATTCATCTTCTCTTTTGCTCCTGTTTAAGTCTTTTATTGTTAAGAACAGTAGTTATGTCAAATAAACTTATGATTGATTGATTATCAGTTCATCCCCTCGTAGCAGGGATCCATCCCCTCATAACTTATCAGTTCATCCCCTCATAATGGGGATTCAACCCCTCATAACTCATTGATTCATCTCCTCATAGCAGGGATACATCCCCTCATAATTTTCGATTCATCCTCCCATCGCCATCGCCTGCCCATCTATGAGGTTCGTTGTGCAAAACACTGTGAGCCGGGGCGGAGTGGGTGCTGCATGGAGTGAACACGGGACTCCAGTGGGCTATCGTCTTGTTTGAAAACACCCATAACGGCCCCTTCCTCAGGTGCCAAGATAAGGTTTTTTGAAGCGGTTTGGGGAAGTGTTTCAGGAAACGTACATGGTTAAAACGGGTTTTTCTTTCCCAGTACAAGGCTGTGAAGTAGTTTGGGAAGAGTTTATCTTAGATAAGCCCATTGCGCCCCTGTTTTATCCTACAAATCGGTTTCCCAAGCTGTTTCAGAAAACTGGCCAGAGTGCTGGGGGAGCAAACAGAATCCATCATTTGCTGACCCATGGCTAACTCAGAAAACTTGGCTCTTCTGTGTGGCCTGGGTTGGCTACGTCAGCAAGGGTGGGCTTTGGGATTTTCCTGCCCCCTTTCTGGTGTGGGCCCACCCCTTACAGGACACAATGCTCTGTAGGGGGCGGGGTTATGTTAAAAAGGGGTTGTGACATCCCTATGGTCCCACCCCCTCGAGGCTTTTTGCCGTAGGGAGGTGGTAACCTTAACAGCAGTGGATAAATATCCCCCCCCGCCCACTCAGAATGTGGGTTGGGGCCACTGCCCACTCTAAAAGAGAGTGCTGTGTAGATGAGACCCAAAATCTGCAGGAGGGTGCTAGTCAGAAACAAGCCATCTAGCGATGAAAAAAAAAAAAAGGCACCTTAGTAGCATGCCCACTGTTTGAAGGACATTGTCAGGCAGGGAGGATAATAATCCTGTCTCCCTGCTTAAAACTTGGCTGATAGGGATCAAAGGCACCTTTCAAGATCAAGATGCAGCTGGAGCTGTTCCAAGACCACTTTCTCAATAACCTTCCTCAAGAATGAAAAGGTTAGAGACTGGCCGGCAGCTTGCAAGCCTGCGAATGTCAAAATGGATCTGTCGATGTATATTTTAGTTGGATGGCACAGTCTTTTAGGGCAGCTGGACATCGTGCCTCCTGGAAGCCAGTCAACTTAACCAGTGACGAGACCAACCTCTCCATGGTGGCAGGCAAAAGTGTTATTGCTAGATCGGAGATACTGGGATCAGCTTATCAAGAGACTTACGATACCCCTGAGCAAAACAGGTTTGGGCTGGGAAGGCTCCACAAATAAACCAGTCAGGTCCTCTTGGTCTGCTTTTGGTCTGCCGGGATGTACCCCTGGTTTCTATGGCCAATTATTGGTCTATGAATTGTATGGAAGACAATCATCCTCGATTCTGAGGGATTGCCGATGATGATGGCCAAGGTGGGTGTTGGGCCTCCAGCCTCGCCATTGTGTCCCTATGACTTGTGTCCCCTCAACTCCTCCTTCCCCCCCCCCCTTGTCTCTTTTCTTTTCCTCCTCCCTTTCCCACCTCTTCTTTTAGCCACATCATAGCGCTCTGCCTGCATTCTGCTTTTCTCGGCGCTGAGACTGTTAGAGTAGCATGGAAGGAGTGACTGTTATGTCTCCAGGGTGGCTCCCACATCAAGCTTCTTAGTCCTTCTTAGGCATCCATATTACACATCGTGTGTCATATGGGAATGGATGAGGACAAGTCTCTCTCTCTGTGGGAAGGAGATATAGCTACAGAGAAGGTTAGTGCCAAGACTAGGAGTGGCCTGAGATCCAATCTTGGATGCTGTTTTTCAAAGCATTCACCCTTGGCCAAACTCTGCTCCTTCTAAAATCAGTGGCGTTGTCTTGGATGAGAGGAAAATGTGGTGAATGCAAAGAGCATCCTTGAGGTCTATATTGCGCCATCCAACAGGTGTGTTATTAGCTTTGCTTCAGGTAATGGTGTTTGTGTGTGTCTGTGCGCGCACGTGTGCCTTCAATAAAACCCCAAACTCGCGCAATCCTGTGGTGATGGTGTTGCTTTTTTTGTTTGAATACTAGGATATTTGAGAGGATGTTGCTCTGCTAGCAATACAGGCATGCAAACAATCTGGTTTACATATCCAAATAGTCTTTTGTATAATTCACACCTCTCATTCAGTGGGAAAGAAATTATGCGTCTCCTTAAATTAGCTGAAACAAGCAGGAGAATTAAAAAATGTGCTGAAGTTACAGAGAATGTCTTGCCCTTGTTTTTTTGTTCCCCCCTCCCCTCCTTTGGGATTTGTTTTGAAAAACCTGATGGCTGCCATTTTGTAATTCATTGATCACAAAGTGGTGCCACCTGCTCATTTTGGGAAGGGTTGTTGTGATGAAAGATAAAGAACAAGGACCCGTTTGTTGACACTGACAAAGGCTTTTGTTTGGATGTGTTTATTGATGCTGCATAAGATCCTCCTTTGCAAATAATTCCATTTAGGTCGATCGGACTACTCGTAGAGCAATGTTTGTTTGTTTTTACTTGAGGTGAGTAAGGGCATCAGAATATACCGTTATGAGATCGTTTCTTATCTTAGGGCCAAACTGAAACCCTTACTTGGTAGGGCAATAATAGTTGGAGTAATTGGTATCTGCATGGGTAAATCTTGTGCACTGTAGCCCAGTGTTGGGGGCCCATGGGCCCTATATGGCCGTTGGCTGGTTTTATATGGGTCATCTTTAAAATTCCTGAATCCTGCTCATGGATGAATCTGCACCCTTGAGCTCTGAAGGAGTGTGCTCAGGGGGAAGGGCTTGGAGATGACACTGCACATTTCAGGACAGAGTCTGGATCCATGATCCGAACCCTCCCTTTTCTTGCCATGAGCAGCCCTCCCATCATCTCTCCCATCAGGACCTCTAGGAGAACACTAGGGGGTGAGGGAACAGGGATGAGGGTGTGTGCATGAAGGTAGGGGCTGGGCCTGTGGGCAGAATCCACAATCCTGACCTTTTATTCCCTTTCTCTTCCTCCCACCCCCCAACCCAAATGTGCCTTCTCAACCCTGCCCCCCTGGTAATCTCGCTCTCAGCCACTATCCATGGGCCCTGGTGCAGAAGATGGAGTGGGACCGCTTCCACCTGACCTCCCAGGGTTATCCCTAGGTGCATCCACTATTATAGCTACATGTGGCAGATTTTTTAAATAGCCTCCGTTTCCTATTGGAAGGATTTTTCCGTGCAGATGGTTGAGGTGTGGCAGGTTCTGCAGTGGTGCAAGGGGCTGGACTAGATGACCATTGAACTCCCTTCCGGCTCTGGGACTCTACGACTCTATAGCTACACAGCCCCTGAAGTTTGCACTAATTTCTAAAGTGATCCACAAGAGGAAAAGGTTACCCACTGCATTGTCCTTGGTTGCTAGCGTCATCCTTGCTCCTTGGTTGCTAGCATCGTCCTTGGTCCTTTTATTAAAAAGGAATCACCATCGTTGATGGTTCAAGTGATTTCCTTAAGCAAATCTGAAAGGAGAGGGTGAGAGGTAGGCAAGGTAAGAGAACCCAGCTGAACTGAGGCAGCTTAGGTTCAGAGTCTCATCACGGTTGGGAGTTTCTATCAGTGATTTCACTTGGCTTTGTCTTTCCGGGATTAGCCGTAGTAACAGCAAAAGGAAACCGTTTCTCTGAATGGCTTTTAACAAAAGTAATTGACTGTCCGTCTCAAGAAGTGCTGCAAAAGCTGAGCAGGGGACAAGTTTGAACACACCTTTGCGAAATCTTACCACAAAGAGTTGCTCAAACACACCCCAGAGTCTAGCGAGTTGCAAATGGAACTTCCATTCAAAAGGGGCAAAAGGCTTTGATGCTTTGTGTACTTCTTCTTTCTCTTTTTTTGTAGACGCTCGGAGCGATTCAGTGCCGCACATGAAGTGACTTTGAGTCACGAAAAGGAAACAGCGAGCCCTGTCCCCGATTGAGCTCCCGAGTTCACTGGTTTATGTTATTCCCTACGTGGTGAAGCTGAAGTTGAGGCTTTACAAGTTGGAAGGGATTCAAGTCGTTTCTGTTTAACTTTCTTGTCCACTTGAATTCTTTCTTTCTTTCTTTCTTTCTTTCTTTCTTTCTTTCTTTCTTTCTTTCTTTCGCTAACCGGACTTGGAGCTGGCTTTCCCACAAGGTAGGAAGAGGGAGAAACAAAAAGCCAGGTCTGTGAGTGCAGGGATCTGTTTGTCAGAAGCTCCACACCCATATCTACCTACGGGTTAGACAGACACATTGTTGGCATCGTGCAGAGTAAGCGTTCCGACATGTTTGCAATCAGGTCTAAGGCAGCCGTGGTGACTTCAGCTGCGTGCAAGGGTGTAATACCCGAATTAAAGGATGTGGAGGCCTCCCAATAAGCCCCACTGAATCCACCTACTTACTTACCCTCCTGCTGTACAGCAGCCCCTAGGTGGGGCTCAGCCCCCCATTCCTGCTTCATGCCGCCATCTTACCATCCCAACTCTGACAGAGGATGTTCCCAGACATAATTCTAGCGACTCATTTAGGCTTTTAACACATGTTGGGTCACTATATCTATGTACAAATGCCGGTGTTTAACAAGTTTGGGATCTGAAGTGATAGAGGCAGACAACACTCGTTTGCAGCTACACGTAGCCGCTGTTACGTCTAGAGATGTCCACACAGGGACTATAGAGACCTTGATTTTTGTTAAGAGCCAGGCTAGTTCCTGAGCGTCCTCATAGTGTTTCTGGTGAGCAGGAGCGGCAGGGTGGAAAAAAGAACAATAATTAGGCAAGAGAAGGGACTGCAGGCAGGACCAGTCAGGACCACCCACCATCAGAGGGAGCCCCACAGAGAAGCCAGTCCTGGTAGTCTCAAGTTCAGTGCTCCCGAGGTCCTGGAATGGTGCTATCTCTGTGAGATCCTCTCCTTGCTTGTGACTGTCTGTCTGCCATCAGGGTGGCTACTTCCTGGAGGGTCTTGGCCTCCCTCCCCTCAGCTATGGGGGTCAGGGTGCACCAGACTGTCAGTTGCTAAAAGGATGGGGCTATGGAGAACGGGGCCACAGGGGACCACAAATTCTAAGTCCGGTTCTGACTGCAGGGATGAGGAGAAGAGACTTGGGGTGTGGGGTGGAGGCTGCTTCTCTTTGCAGTCAAGATTTGCCCGCACAGTGCCAGGAGTTTCTATTTTGGGGTGTGGGGTAGTGGCGGGGAGCCACAAAAATGTGCAGCATAAACGTTTGTTCATGCAGCTACGGACCCAGGAAGACGCCATTGAATTCGGCATTCGTGAGGTTGGCATGTGTTCATTGTTATGCCTGGTCACACCCAGAATGTTTGTTGGGGGAGGGGCTGGCCAGTGCCAGAACTGAGATAAGGAGAGGCAAGGAGGAGCGGAGCAGAGCCGACAAACAGGCGATGCTTCTCCTGCTGTGCGGTGCCCCCTGAGGAATTGGCACCCCCAAATGGGGCAGCTAAATAGGATCTTGATAAGACTGAATGTGCGTATTTAGTTATGCAGATTTCCAACACTGGGGAGCCACAAGGATTTCTTTTGTCTCGTGACGTGGTCGTAGGGTGAGAGAATTGGGAAATCAATAGCTTAACTGTATAGACATTGGTCTTGGGAGACTTCAATGTTCATGCCGAAGCCAGTCTTGGTGGGGCGGAGCGTGAGTTCATGGCCGCCATGACAACCATGGGCCTGTCTCAAGTAGTTTTTGGCCTGACATGATGGGGGACATACCTTGAATTTGATTTTTTGCACTGGCCTTGAGGCGGGGGATCCATTGGTGGGGGAGGTGTTAGCTGAGCCCTTGTCATGAACAGATCATTACCTCCTGTAGACTTGTCTCCCGGCACATGTTGGCCCCCGGAGAGGTGTAGAACCAGTTCGGTTGGTCTGGCCCCGGAGACTGATGGAACCCAAGAGATTCCGGAATGCCCGTGGGGAATTTCCCTCCGATCTGACAACCGTCCACTCGATGACCTCGTTACCTTTTGGAACACCTTATTGACTGAGGCCATTAAGCGGACGGCTCCCAGGCATCCGCTTCCCCAACATCAGCACTGCAGGCTTCCCTGGTTTACCGAGGACCTGCGGCGGCTGAAGCAGGAGAGGCGGCGGTTGGGGCGATGCTGGCGCTGATCTCTTATTGAAGCTGTCCGATTACGACATAGAGCCAGTTTACGAGCCTATGCTGTGGCTATGCGGGCAGCAAAGAAGGAATTCTGTGCTACCCTTATAGCAGCCACTAAGTCCAGCAGAGCTTTTCTGGGTGATGAGGGGGGTTGGTCAGTCCGGCCTCCCTCTGCCTGGAACCTGAACCATCGGATGCCCGCTGTGACTTGTTTGTTGACTATTTCGCAGATAAAATAGCCCGGATTCACCGCAACTTCGACACCACGCTTTCTACAATGGGAGAACCAGAGGCTGTGGAAGCCCCGCTTTGTCTGGTTTCATGGGATCAGTTTCAGTGGGTGTTGCCCTCTGATGCAGAGGATGCTCTTGGGGCTGTCAGAGCCACCTTTTGCAAATTGGATCCATGCCCGTCCTGGCTGATTAAGGTCAGCCGGGAGACATTAAGGCCGTTGCTGGCGCGGGTGGTAAATGCCTCCCTTTGGAAGGGCTGCCTCAAGGAGGCGGTGGTGCGACCCCTGCTCAAGAAACCATTGCTTGACATTGACACCTTCACCAGTTATCTGCCTGTCTCTAATCTTCCTTTTTTAGAGAAGATTATTGAATGGGTTGTGGCTCAGCAGTTGCAGAAGCATCTGACTGGCATTAGTTTCCTGGATCCCTCGCAGTCCGGCTTTCATCCGGGTTTTGGTACTGAGACTGCACTTGTGGCTTTGGTTGACGACCTCCGCCGAGAATTGAATCTGGGTCGATAGACTCTGCTGATTCTATTAGATCTGTCGACTGCTTTTGATACTGTTGACGACGAGATTTTGGTGACTTGCTTGCGGAATCGGGCCAGGGTGGGCGGAATTGTCCTTGACTGGTTCCACTCATTTCTGGCTGGAAGAACTCAGCAGGTGGTGCTTGGGGAGTGTTCTTCATCTCCTCGGGACCTCTCATGTGGAGTTCCATAAGGCTCTATTTTGTCCCCTCTCCTGTTCAACGTGTACATGCAGCTCCTGGGCGAGGTCGTGAGAAGGTTTGATGTTTGGTGTCATCGATATGCTGATGACACCCAGCTCTACCTTTCATTTTCATTTGACCCAGACCCTGCAGTCTCGGTGCTTACCCAATTCTTGGTGGCTGTGGGGGACTGGATGAGTGCAAAGTGACTGAAGCTGAATCCCGACAAGACGGAGGTGATACTAGTGGGTAAGGCAATGTGTGTGATGTCCCCTCTTATTGATGGGGTTTGTCCCCCATTGGTTTCCCAGGTTCACAGTCTGGGAGTGCTCTTTGGCACCCTGCTCTGCCTGGATGTCCAGGTGGATGCTGTGGTGAGTAGCACGTTCTGCCAACTTCATTTTGTGCGGCGGCTTTGGCCATACGTCTCAGACTCGGACCTGGCTACTATCACCCATGCTTTCATTACCTTGAGATTGGACTAGTGTAACGTGCTCTACGTGGGGTTACCCATGGTGACAGTCCGGAAGTTGCAGCTGGTGCAGAATGTGGCGACCCGTTTCCTTATGGGGACGGGTCGCTGTGAGCACGTTACACCTGTGCTCCGTTTGCTGCACTGGTTGCCTATAGTTTTCTGGGCCCGATTCAAGGTGTTGGTTTTGACCCATAAGTCGTAAACAGCTTGGACCCTGCTTACCTGCGGGACCGCCTCATTCTCTGGGCCCTGGAGGCCGACTGGGGGTGCCTTCTTGGAGGTCCCCCGGCTATCCTGGGGGGGAGGTGATTCTGGAGAGGGTGTTCTTGGTGGCTGCACCTAGGCTGTGGAACTCCCTTCTGGCGGAAGCCCAGTTGGCTCTGAACCTCCTTTCCTTTCGACAAAGATGCAAGGCCTGGCTGTTCCACCAGGCATTTGGTGAGGGAGATGGGTGATGGGTGGGTGGGATGGGTTAGGGTGGTGGGGGCTGATTATTCCCCCCAGTTTTAGCTGAATTTTAATGTATTGTTTTAATTTATTTTTATTGCTATATTTGTGTATTTGTGTTTTATTGTTAGCCGCCTCGAGCTGCTGGGAGCAGAAGAGGCGGGATAGAAATATTTTAATAAATAATAAATAAACAAATGAAATGGATAAGTCTGGAGAGCCCAGAAGCAGAGGGGTTGAGACGACAGCTCGTATGGGAGCATGCTTTCTTGGGGAGCTGGTGCCCGTTTCCAAGCTCTTCTTCAGGCAGGAGTGAGAAGGTCAGAGCTAAGGACAAAGAGGCCGGCCCCGATTAAGCATATGGGAGCTTGTGTTGACTTCAAGTAAATGAGATTGTTAGCGACAGGCCTAGAGGTGGTCAACTAGCACATGAAACAGGGGAGAATGGAGACTCTGGCAGGGACTGGCTTGCCCAGGGTAAGTCCTGTCAGGATCAGGCCCACACAAGTGCTCTCTTCAGGGAATCAGCATTCCAGCCTCTTTATTCTCTATACGGTCTCTATACATGGTTATCTCAGTGCCGCTATTCACAGTCTCCAGCCAGGCACCAAGTTTCCTACCATTTATGGTCCCCAGGCATCAACCCTGCGGCTCTCTCAGTACCTGTGGGCCAGGGCCAGTGTCTCCTGCAGCCCGCCAAGCCTCATCAGCTCAGGCAACTCCCTCTGGCTGAGGCTTATCCTAGAAGCAGGGCCCCTGCCTCTGTCACAGCCTCCCTGTCCTGAGCCCTGCTCTGGCTCTTCCCTACGCCCTCACACAGCTGCTGCAGGCCTTGTCTCTTTGCAGCGCCTGCGGCACCCCTAGCACCTTCCACCAGACTGACGCTAGCTCTTTGTTAAAGGGAGAGCCGCCAACAGGGACTCTGTCCCCTCACAGAAACCCTTGGGGTGGCAGCCACATCAGCCGTTACCGCGTCCCTCCCTGTTTTCACCCGGCGGAGGTGGAGCTACATCAACATGGGTGAGGCAAAGGGGTTGTCATGTCCCTTTCGGACATAACTCTGCCCCTTATGGAGCATCGTGACGTCAGGGATGCTCTGCGGGAGGCAGAGCCATGTCAGAAAAAAGGATGGGAAAGTTTCTGTGCCACCTCCTGCTGCTCCTAGAAGACCCGTCTTCTCTCACGTACTAGAGCAATGTGAGCTGCCCCCCCCCCAAGCACAGAGACTTTGGGCCAAAACCCCGATTCTCCAGGCGAAACCTGGAGAAGTGGCAAACCTAGCCACAAGCTTTACCGCATGCTGCAAACTAGTCCTGTGGTCACCGGGGAGTTACCCTGGGAGCAGAGGAGATGTGTCCAGGGGCTAGCATTTCATGCAGATACAGGGTTGGCCTCAGGATTTGTGGGGTCCGGGGAGGAAATCAAGTGCTATAGGTTTTCACACACGTGTGCGCACACACAGGCTCGCTCGTGTGAACACACAAGCTCTCTTCCTTTCACTCACCCCTCCATCTTGCACACATGCCCGCACCTCTCTCTGTTACACACACACTCACACCTCTCTCTGTGACACACACACACACATACACACACACACACTCACACCTCTCTCTGTCACACACACACACATACACACACACCTCTCTCTGTCACACACACACTCACACCTCTCTCTGTCACACACACACACACACACACACACACACACATTTCTCTCTTTTTACAGCTCTGTATTTCAGTGTCTGGCATCTCTGCCTATCTAACCCCCCTCCCACCAGTTCCCTTGCCTTAGCCACTCAGGTCCATGCCATGCCACCTCATTTAGACCTGCCCTACGTTTGCTCGGTTTATATATTTCTGACTGGCCGTGCTACATACCTGAGGAAGGGCCCTGTGTGGCCCGAAAGCTTGCTCATTCTCCCCAACAGTAGTTGCTCCAATAAAAGAGATCATTCAAACCACATTGCGTGTCTTCAGATGGGCCCAGGGCTGGCCACCCCCAGACCTGCTCCGGGGTTGGCCAGCCCCGCGTCCCCCGGTGCCCAGCCCCACTTGAACCGGGTTCACACGGACCCAGCAGCTGCTGTGGCCTGCGGTCCGCCTGTGCGGCACCCCATCCCCTCACCATAGAGTTGCAGGTGGATCGCCCAACACTCTAGGCTGCCACCTGCAACTCTGTGTGGTTGCCCGGGGCAACCGCCGGCCGAGAGCGGAGATGCAGTGTCCATCCGCCAAGCAGACAGACAGCAGCTCCGCCTCCTGCTGGTGCCCCAGGTGTGGGCGGCTTGCTTCGCTGGCAGCGCTTTGGGATGTTCCGGCGCACGGCAAGCGGGGCTGAGCCGCCCCCTCGGCTCCATCTGCACATCGGACGGGCCACCCAGGGGCGAGGCGGAGCCAAGGCGGGGTTGCCATCCCTCTGTTTACACCCACTCACTCTCTCACAGACACCCCCCCTCTGGCTGGGGGGAGGATTTACTGATTTCCTGCTCCTGAGGCTTCCAAGGCTGGCCTGCCTGTGGGGCCCCCTATGACCAAGGGGTCCAAGCCACGGCCCTGTGTGGAGAAGGCAGGAGAGCAGGAGAAGGGAACTTGCAGCCCATAGCTAGCGTTTAGGTCGTTCCTTTCCAGTTCCTCAATCTGGGCTGCGGATCTAGCCTCGGTCTTCAGCCTCCACGGGAACATGCTCAGGAGGAAGGGAGTGGAGATGAGGCCATGTGCTTGGGGATAGGCTATGGGGCCATGATCTCAACGCTCCCTTTTGTTGTGGCCCAGTGTAATGGGAGCTGCAGACATGCCGGAGGCGCGTGTCGGGGGCACAGCTCCAAGGGGTACGATCAAAGGGGCCTGCTCTTTGGTCGGGCCTGGAGGTTGGGATGGAGGGGTCGCTGGTGGGGTTGCCCAATGTGAGGTTTCTACTGGTGAACGTTGTGAGGAGGCCTTCCTCTCCCGCCGGTGAGAGGGGTGGAGAGGGAGGACTACCCCCTGGTGGCATCAGGGGTTGGAGGGAAGGATGATTTGATACTGGTAGAGTGGGTATTGGGATGGGTTAGGAAGGCATATTGTTAGATATTATTATTGAAATGTTAAATGGGAGGGTAGGGGTTTCTTGTGTATTATGATGTATTTGGTGTTGGGTTTCCCCTGCGTGGGATAAAAACCCTAATATTTTATTTATTATTGATGTGAGTCGCCTCGAGCTGACTTGGGTTGGGAGAGTGCAGGGTATAAATTAAAGATGAGATGAAAATGAAAAAAAAAATGATTGACATTGTTTTCTTAAGCCATGTTCCCATGCACAGCGAAGTCAGTTTCATGAGTCCTTAAACTTGCTTGGACAGCGGTATCATTCACATTTCAAGCAACGGTATTCGGGAACAGGAGGTGAAGTAGGCGCTCTGGAAAAATCAGGAGCAGATACTCCCGTTGGCTTTCTAAACCAAAGTAGACCTTGTCGTGTGAGGCCTGTCCGTGTTTGGTTGGCAAACACAGTCCACAAATCGTTCCCAGGCTGCAGTGCAAAGTGTCTGAGTTTGAGAGCTCTGTGGAATTCAGGCCAGAATGCTTTGCCTGCAAAGACATGGAAGGGACAGATGTCGCTGTGTGCATTTTCATGACATGGTTATTGGGGGCAGAGGGTGGCGGTACTAAACTGGTTTAGGAGTGTAGTGTGAACGATACTGAAGAGAGCTCCTAAAATCTGAATAATGACTTTGACTTTGAGAAATCGGTTTAGTTTTGTAAATGTGAACGCGGTCTTAGCTTCAACGAGGCCAGCAACTTTATTCTTGTTGCTTTTAGCACAACACCGTTGAGCTAGCTGTCTCTCTATTGTCTTCGTACTGCTCCCTACCTCCTGGTCTAATGTACACACAGAGCTGTTATTTACCATCTCAGATAATACTAGAAGTTACGGGATGTTCTGTGAAACGAACTGGCAGCAGATTTAAAACTAAAGGAAGAACTTTCTCACTCAGCGTACACTTAGCTTGTGGGACTTGTTAGTGGAGGGTGTTGTTAAAACCAATAGAATAGGGTTTATATTCTGGATTGGATAAGTTCTTAGAGGAGAGGTCCATAAATGGCAATTAGTGAAGTTGGTTGGGACACATAACCTCTAACTGTCAGGAACTGGGAATAAACAGCAGGATCACTCCATTACGACCTGTTGGGGACTTTTCCGAGAATGGCCACTGTCAGAGGCAGGATTCTGGGTTAAATGAACCATTGATTTGACCCAGTATAACACTTCCTACATTCTCAAAACCTGGGATGGACGACTCGCAAAATGTTATTAGCAAAGGGCACCCATGCATACTGGCTATGAAGATGGGATGGATCTTTCATAAAAACTATATTGTTCTTCCCCCTGTCCTGAGCATAGCCCCTTTGGGGAGCCCCCTGCTCCCCAACTCCTGTCTGTCCGATGGGGCTTGTAGTAGTGTTTAAAGTGACCTGGGGGATGAAATGTTCCCCGGTGCTGCCTTAGCCTGAGACTTGGGATCAACACAACAACGCCACTCTAGACAAAAAAGCACGCATGACTTGCGCATGCCAGCAAGTCCTTAGATGCTGACTTTTGATTAAAGACCAACTTGACACCTTTGCATTTGCCATTGCATATGGGTTTTCTTGGGAATTTGAATTTCTTATCTTTTAGATGACATCATATTCAGGATCGACAGGCTGACCTTGAATTATTATTAATAATTTCTATTGCACGTGTAGCATTCAAAGTGCTTTACGATCCTTACCTAGTTCACCATCCAAACAGCAGGCCCATTTTACAGACAGAGAACTGAGGCTGAGAGAGAGTGACTTGCCCAAGGTCACCCAGTGAGCTCTAGGGAGATATGAACCCTGGTCTTCCAAGTACACGGCTTTTATCAATTGGCAGCCTCCTTTTGAATAGGTTTATGATCAAGCTCAAAATCACAGTTCCTCTTTGAACCGTGCCATCGCTTTTTTGTTCTTCTCTCAATGGTGTTACCATGTCTTGTTATCAAACAAGCTTCTCTGGGTTGTGACTAGGCCCTCCTCGGCACTGAGGCAACTCGAATGGATTCATAGACTGGTTCTCAAACTGGGAGTGACCTGCCTTCCCAGCCCACATCTGGGTAGCGGGGCGGTATCAAGAGGAAAGGGTGCAGGTTTAAAGAGTTTGAGCACCACGGGCTGCCTGGACACTCATTGCAATAGCTGCTAAGAGGCCATAAATTATCGTCCTAGCTCTGCCCTGACATCCACGTTTCCCACTGTATTTAAATAATTTTCCCTCTAGAGGAAGAAAGCAATTCTGAGAGGGGAGGGGAGATTGATGGTCCTTCCTCTTGTTATGTGGAGAGCCAGGGTTTGCCCTTGGTCATTTCCCCACCCTGTAGGGCCAGGCAGAGGTTAGAGCCTGTTAGACTCTTTTCGAAATGTCATCATTTAGGAGCCCCATTACAGACTAGATGAATGGTCAGAACGAAGGGGGCAGGATAAATTAGCCCGTTGGAAGGCATCAGGCAACCAAGTAATTTGCTATGAGTGACTCAAGGTCTGCGGTTGGGAGCCAGTTTTCTCCTCTGACCCAGGTCGGCGATGTTTTATAAACCAGACCAGGAGGAACTGAGTCCGTGCTAGGACTGGGCGTGTCACGGAGGGGACCGAGCCAAAATGTATGGCGGCCTCCTGTGAAAGCAGACGGAGGATCTGGCTGCCTGAAAATAGTGCGTCAACCGTTCTGCAGTTAAGAGGCCAGATTCTTCATTGTACATGGGAAGCCTGGGGATTTTTAGGTCGACGGCGGGCCGATAGAATTCTCTTCAGCTTGGAGAGAATTGACATGGGGCAGGAGAACTGAGGGCACCCGCTACTTCGGGGACAACTCCCTTGGCTACACCCTCTCCTTGTGCCCTCTTGAAATCCTTTCACACCTTGAGGCCCTCCGCGTACCGGTCCTCAAAATTTCACTTCTCCCAAGGCGCTCCCATGAAAATAGCGGATTGTATCCCGCTTTTGAGCAGTCGGTAGATTTACACTCATAGGGTGCTCACAGATGTGACGGGCAGCTTGCATCCTGCCCGGGGATGGGGGAGGGCTACCACCAGCCGGGTGCGCTCTGTCCGTGGGAACATACATCCCCGCTACCTGCCCTGGCGGAGGAGATGTGCGGCTGCCCAGCCACGCTCCCGTGCTGCTGTCGTCACCATGGCAGCCCCTCAAGCCGAGAGGAGCTGGGACTGGGAACAAACTAGTTCACCTGCTGTGGGCCTGCTGGGGGTGGACTGTGGGCCTGCTTTGATCCAGGTAGGCCCCGAACAAACGTGCTGGGCCCGCGTCACGATTGTAAACACCCATCGAGGTATTGTACTTTATTACTCAGTGGCATCTTAGCCATTTTCTTGCTTATCATTTAGACAACATTTTTGGTGTTCAAAAGGGCTTTACAATCCTTATCCGGTTCACCTTCACAACAGCCCAGTGAGGGAGGCCAGTATTGTTCCCATTTTACAGATGGGGAACTGAGGCTAAGAGACAATGACCCTGGTCTCCCGAGTCAAAAATCAACACCTTGTCCACTAGACTATGGCTGTTTTTACACGGATACGAACCCATTTTTAAAATCCTGGATTCTTACTCCCAGTTCCTGTTTCCACGGACATTTACAATTCAGAATAATCATCAATCCAGGATCACAGTGTACATGGTTAATACGGGTTTAAACTAACACAGATGACTGAAAAATCCCATGGTGCTTTTCTGCTGAGCTGCTGAGTTCCATCACCTTCTTCTGCTTTATGATCTTTGTTCCCCTTTAGAGATGCCTTTGAATGATCCCACGGCTAATCTATGCACCAGGTTTGGGGGAAGAGAAATCAAAATGCTGATTTCCTGTCCAGAGCCCTAGAAAGTGCTGATAACCATAGAGACATTCCTGGGTAGAGAGGATGCTTGCTTCCTCTGCTATGTTCAGTTCAGATTTACATTTTACATGGATGTTAACCCGGGTTTATTTGAGTCCGGGTCGAATACATCCTTGAAAATGAAGATGACATAAACCTGAGTTCAACCTGCTAAGTTCGAGATGAGCCTTCCTCAGAGAGGACACCTCACCATGTGCCCCCGCAGACCTGGGAGCCAAGCTGAATTTTAAGAAGCTGTTTGAGGAAGAAAGAAAGCAGGAGAGGACGTAGGACAAAGGGTCAGGGGTGCGGACTGGGCCAGCCTTAAGCCGCAGGGCCAGTAGGGGCCATGGCTTGGCTCCTGTGGTCAGAGAGGGCACTGCACAGGACCAGTGCTCCTGACGTCCTGGGACAGGCTACTTCTATGGGGCCCTCCCCCTGACCTGAGACTCTGCCCTTGGGGCAGTTGTTTCCTGAAGAGCCCTTCCCTCTTCTCTTCCAGCTTCCTACGGGGTCCTAGGAAGGGGCTAAAGGGGTGGGGTTATGGAAGACAGGGCTATGGGGGCCTGACGTCTTATTTTTGTTGTGGGCTCCACAAATCCTAGACTGGCCCTGGGTGTGGAAACTGCCTGGGTAATGAACACTGGCAGGTGTCAGTGACTCATCTTCCTCACCCCACGCCCTCATCCCCGCTGCTGTGAGTGAGAGGAAGCTGGGGAGAGGGTTTAGCTGAAAAATTGAATATTTAATCAATCCCCCCCCTAAAAAAATCCCTGTCACTGAAATATTTTTTTTGAGGGAGGGGAGGTTCTCGACAAACACATTTGACAGTCCTCTGTTCCTTCTATCCATTTTGGTACATGTTTTGGGTTTGTTTCAGCCACCAAACGTTTCTCACAAATGTGGGGGCAGGGGGGGAACAAAACAAATTGGCTTTGGGATATCTGAAAAGTACTGAGAATTGAACATTTGGGCTTTTGGGGAAAGAAAAATTTTACAACGGAGGCAAATTTTCATGAAAATTTATCCTCCGCTCTAGCTTTGGGGGAAATTGAAACAAAAAACAAACAAAACCTTCAAAAATGAAAAAAAAAAAAGTTTCAATTTTGTACAATGGCAAATGAAAATCTGTGTTTGAATTTTGAAAACAGTGAATGGGAAAATAAAACCAACCCGCTCTATTGACATCTCCCACATCGGTAGCTGTCTCTCCACCATTAATAGTCAGTGCCCCAACACAAAGGGAGAAGGCCCAGAGAACCAGGAAATACCGGGGAACAAGTGTGTGTGTGTGTGTGTATTCCTAGGAACGGGGAGATTGACTACAAACGTGTTCAGACATGAGAGTAGTGCAAGTCTGTACCACAGAATCCCTACCACCCAATACCACCTGGCCCCTCTAAAAGGTACTGCCACATAACAGCCAACACGCGTAACCTGTCTGAAATACCCAGGACACAGTCTCAAAACATGGAAAAAACCTGGCAGAACCGGTTTCCCCTCCATTTTTTAAAAAAACCCGCTGTGACTAGATTAGTTCGTGGAATGCCTAGGCAAATAACCAGCAAGTGTTAGAACTCAAACCAAGGTTTAACAATGGTGCTAATTCCTTCCTGTGTGTTTCTCATATTGTGGGAGAGGACACTTCCTGCTTTAATCTGCCTCACATGTTACAAATGTCCCGCAGTGAAACATGCAGCATTCTGAGATTGCTAGCAATGGTTGCGGCAACAAGCGGGGCAAATGTGTGAAAAACAAATAAGGCAAAATAGTTATCTCCCACAAGGGAATGAAAAATGTGGCGAGGAGAGGAGGCTCATGAGGATACGCCTTCACTGGCTACTTAGTAACTCTGGAGATACTCTGTGTACCTCTGCCTCTCTTACTCTCTGTACTCCAGTTTACCCATCTGTAAAATGGAGACAGTAGGCCTCCCTGTGAAGGGGTGAGGTAATGACATGCTCTTTGAATCTGTGTGAGGTGGTTTGCAATCTCCAGATGCGTTATTATCAAGAAGAGAGCCAGGAACGGTGTCTGTTATCCTCTGCCCGTTGCAAGTGAGCGTGTTCCTCTGCCTGAAACCAAGGCCGATGAGGTTATATTTAGTTAATGATTATGTTAGATAAAGTTTGTTCCTTAACCCGAGTGCAACGTACGGGAGTAATACCGGCTCCTAGACCTCATTTAGTATGGGAAGCTGAAGAGATTAAATGCTGCTACCCAGGCCAGACTGTAACGTGCTTTAAAGTGCTTTAAAATCTCTCTGCGAAAGCCTGCTCAGTTAGCTTTGGAAGCCAGAGTGCTGTGGCTCCGATCTCCTTCTGCAGAAGGTTAGGCAGTTGCACAGGTTAGCGCTCACTGTGCACCCGGTTGTCCCTTTCCACAGAATGGTTTTACACCTGCTGTAACCCCATGGCATTCAGGATACAAATAGATGCAAAGGCTGGGAGCCTAAAAAGGCCAGTGGGTAAGTTAGAGGGCTTGGTAGAACGGGTATCTCAGAAATCTAGCAGAATGAGGAAAATCACCGGGACGCTGTCATACCAGGGTCCATAGAATCTTAGAGTTGAAAGGGACCACAAAGGCCATCTAGTCCAACCTCCTCTTGAAGGCAGGATGACTACAATTTACAGCATTCTCGACGGATGGTTGTGCAGCCTCTTGTTGAAAACCTACCAACTATATAGGAATGACAGAATCATTAGACACGGCAGGGGCGGCCCTCTATGTTAAAGACAGCGTTCAGTTGATTACGCTAAAAGTCTTAACCGCGTAGTAACCGGTAACCGTAAGAAACCAATCCGCACCAAAAATAATTGGTTACTGAGTGTTATCTGTTAATGGTTAAATTGAGCTACCGAAATTCTAACTGATACTGTTTTAGCGCTTTGCGCCATCGCGTATGTTGCTGCATTGCCGTTTCCCCGGCCCTTCCACAATTTCCAACTAGTTCCATTTGCCTCATGATTCCTTTTCTACTTACCCCTCGCCAGACCCTGGCTTCAAGTTTAACTCTGTTTTCCATTGGTTACCCATTTCCTGGATGCTGTTTTGCTATTGCTCCAGAAGTAAACTGGAAATGACAGAATGCGGAAGAATGGTCAATCTTCGTTATATCGTTATATCGGTTAACTGCTGCCATGGGCAGCTACCGATGGATTAACTATCTGGTGGTTAACCGCTGTTACAGGATTTAACTCTCTGTTTCAATGCTATAAAGGACCCAAGGTGGACTTTGGAATCTGTATGGATAGAAATTCCATGCTTAAACAGAAAGAGGTGCCAATGTGGTACCTTGTGAGCATGATACTGGGTGGTTGTATCCTCTAGAGGGACATTGGTATGGTGTGGCGTGGATTATACAGTCCAGACTTTCTATGTAGCATATTGTCATACAGTTCCGATGGGCAGTTTGCCTGGAATGCCCAGTTTTGGAATAAATCCTGATGGAGAGCAGAGTTGTTGGCTGTGAGGGTAGCCGTCAGTGGGTCCCAGGTCACAGTGAAACTAGTCTGAATGCAGGACAGTTGCACTGAAGCAGGAGACACTCTGGGGCACCAAACCTGTGTGAATGAGCCCTGCCACATTTGTAAAAAGCTGAACGTGTAGATGACTTCCAGCTGGTTTTGGATCGACTAGACGTGGGGTGGTTAACCTTGGCCTGTAGACAATGTCCAGTCCGTCGGCTTTGGGTCTGGCTGGTTGGGGATAGGGATTACCAGTGACGGGGACTAGACAAATTTGTAGAGGATAGGTCGATCATTGGTGATTAGCCATGACCATACCGCCCAGCAGTCCCTTTCACTGTTCCTCTTTCAGGAGGTCAAAGTCCGGTATTCGAGCCTCAGAGACCTCTTTCCTGGCTGGCTCCCAGGAAAAGTCCTGGAGAGGAGAATGGGAAGAGGATGAAATTAGAAGAAACTAGGTGGAATGGTCAGCAGCGAAGGTTCTGTCTCTCTTTATGCATTTCGAATGTTGGGCAGTGTTTTTGTGTGCATGTTTTCTGCGATCTACTGGGAGTGCCTCCCTGTGGGTACCGTCTGCTAGCCTTGTTCATACAACAAGGGCTCGTAGGGAGGCGTTCTCGGTTGCTGCCTGAATGCTTTGGGATTCCCTTTCCCCAGAGGTTCGTTTGAGCCTGAGCTTGGGCGTTTTCTGGAGGCAGTGTAAGACCTTTTTATTTGGAAAGGCATTTGGTGGGCAGGGATAGGGGACTGGGATGGTTTTAGGGGGCTTGGGAGGGGTGATGTTATTGGGTGCATTTGCTGGGGGTTGTGGTATTTTTGTGGGGGAAGGGTTTTGCATTTGAATGTTTTAATGATCTGTAAGCCGCCCTGATCCTTTGGAATGGGTGGTGTATACATTTAAATAAATCAATGTAAGTGAGAGAGGGATCATAGCTTATTTGCTGAGGGGTGGAGCTTATCGGTTGATGGGTGGGGCTTGTTCCTCTGGCTGCTTGAAATGGTGTGCATGATGGTTGGTGGATGAAATTTCAGACTGAGGGAATGGATCACTCCATAGATGCCCTCATTTTGCACTCTTCCTGTGAGGGGCCTGGTGTTACCTAATATCAGAGACAGGATACTGGGCTAGATGGATGATTGGTCTGAACCAGAATAGCAGTGACTATGTTTTTAACAGAACTGCTAGTCGGATTGACACCTCTGGGGGTTTTATATCTGGGAAACGTACCCCTTCATGGTTGATCTGATCCTGCACCATTCACGTAGATGGTAGTTCTTTCATCGATATCAGTGGTGATAGGCACAAGGCAGGAAATAACTGGCTAGGCAGCAGGACTGCTGAGAAGGATTTGGGGGTTATTGTGGATCATAAATTGAGCATGAGTCAGCAATGTGATGCTGCTACAAAAAAGACCAATACTATTGTGGTTGTATAAACAGAAGCATCCTATCCAAGACTCGGGAAGTTAGAATGCCCCTTTTTCTAGCAACTATTTGGACCTCTCTTGGAGGACTGTGGGTGTTTTTAAAAGTGACGGTGACCCGGTTCAACACTCTTTAGCACAGGTTAAACTGGGGGCCACTGTCATGTTGAAATGCACCTGCCAGATGGTTCACCGGCCTGAATCCCCATCGTGGTGGGGGTTAGCCCCAGTCTGGGACTTGGGGAAGTCCGGACTAGTCTCCCCCACGTTCGGGATCCCGCTGCCCAGTCGGGAGTAAAGTGGGCTTTCACGTTTGAAAGTCCACTTTCCTCACTGTGGTCAGGAGCACCGCCGGGTCTGGGCGCCATGGCGACCGTCAATGGCCACCATAGCTGCCTGTCAGGGAGGAGGGCAGGCCACTGGGAGCAGCGCGGGGTTGGGGCTGGGTGGACTCATGTCTGCCCAGCTACCTGCCGACCCCGGCAACCAGGTCCCCATCACGTCATTTCGGGGGCCTGGCCAAATCCCGACCACAGTGCTGGTCCAACGCCAGACTAGGTAAGTCATTAATTTTCACCTTGTGTTAGTTCTGCATTTCAAGAAGGATGTCGATTCAGATGGGAGCAATGAGGATAATCAAGGGTCTAGAATACAGGTCACATGAGGAAAGGCTGAAGAAACTGAGGATGTTTAGCCTAGAGAATAGAAGATTGAGGGGGCACATGGACAATTTTCGAATATCTGAAAGGAGGCCATTAAAAAGATGGAGAAAACTTGTTCTCCACTGCCACTGAGGACAGGACAAGAAGCAGTGAATTTAAATTAGAGGATGCTAGGTTTGGGTTAAAGATGAGGGAAAACGTCCTGACTGTTAGAACAGTTCAGTAATTGAAGCAGCTTCTTCCATTCTGGGATTTAATCTGGGTAGATTTTGGGGAGGTGGTGGAATCTCTTTCCCAGAAAAAGAAAAGACGGTTCAAGCGTCTGTGTGTCTGTCAGGGCAGGGATGGAAAACTCCCACCCTCACCCCCCAGGGAACACTTCAAAGATTAGGGCTGCCTAGAAGTTGGGGACGGAGGTGCTTAAGGACGGCTCTTAGGAAGAGGAGGGTTCAGATCATAGATCTGTGCCATGGATCTGTCCCCTATTCCTTGTGTGCATGCCCTCATCTCGCTCCCGTACCCCGAGCTTAGATTCTCAGTGCTGGGTGGGTAGGAACTGGATTGAGGGGCCAGATCCAGACACTGGAAGAAGGCCAAATAGAAACTAAACCATGAGCCGCAATCAGTCCCTGGGCCAGAGGTTTCCCACCCCAGCTCTAGGGTACTCTGCCTCGGGGCAAGGGGTTGGACTTAAGGTGACCCCCTGAATTCCCTTCCAACTCATCAATTCTGGGATCCTCTGACAAATGAGATGGGCACGGAGGGTGAATCTGCTGAGGTTTACAATTAAAAGCTTCCTGTCGTATGTGCCACTCCTATTACAGGTTCCCTTCTCTTGTCCCCTAATATCCACATGCAGCGAGCTTGGATCGGAGCGAATGGTACTCTCCCAGTAATGCTGTATCGTACGTTATATGCTACTTAGATGCTCCTGCTTTTTCAACTTATTATGGCTTGGGGGAAAAAAGAGAGCTTGACTGGAAGGAGATTGTGTTCCTGAAATGGTGCAACCCGTAAGGGAATGGTTGTCATTAATAGTGCCGTTTATGTAGATTGGAGCTCTTGAAAGCTTTCAGTTTCAAACCAGATTAGAGCTCAGTTAAGTTAAAATAACATGGGGGGGAGGGAGGAGGAGAGAGAACGGCTGGAATCGTAGGAAAATGGGGGCATTACAAACCATGTTAACAAGCGGCCATTAGCACTTTATGGAGGCATGGATAGCGTCTTTAAATGTCTGATTGGTAATGGAGCAGCGGCAAGAGGCGAGCAGGGTCGGATTAAGCGTAACGGGGGCGTGTTGGCTGTTATGAGGTTGGGGGACCCAATTGGATAATTGCTCAGGGTTTTTGCTCCTCCTCTCCCCCCCCCCCAAGCCAGGCGTAGCTAGGTGGGAATGGGCCCTGGTGCAGCCGATGGAACGGGCCCCGGCTGAGGCACTCGACTGCAGCGTGCAGATACATTCTCTATGCAGTGCCCCCAGGCACGTAGGCCCAGGTGCGACTGCCCCCGAGACCACCCTCAAGCCCTTTGGAGTTTCCTGCTCCCAAAACCATCCTCACTCCTTCTCCCACGTCTCCCACTAGTCCTTGAACTCCTACTTCCTCCCTCCTGCGCTTCAAATCCTGCCCCCAAATCTACCACTTTTGTCCCCGATTGCTCACTGATTCTTCCCCTTACATTGTTTTATCCTTCAGGATCCCCCGCTGGAATGGAAACGGTTATTCACGGCTAGTTGGCAACTGGTTGGATCCATGGTATCCAATCCGGGCAGGACCAAATTACTGAGCGGTATCCATTTATTAAGAACATAAGTAGTGCCACACCGGGTCAGACCAACGGCCCATCGAGCCCAGCATCCTGTCTCCAACAATGGCCAGTCTCGGCACAGCACCTGTCTCCGACAGTGGCTAATTATTGCTTGGCAGCTAACCAGTTAACAGTTTTACTCACCGTGTTACTGAGTAATACTGCGGTGCGCCTTTTACCGTATCGTCATTTGGTGTACTGCCAGTTAATCTGTTGCCATTTAACCTTTGCCCATTGGTCCTGTTTACTCTTTACTCCCTACTCCCTGCTTCGACCTGGTTTCAGACTAGTAATGGTAACATTCAGTTATACTGTAATGTGGTAGTAGGGTAATGGTAACATGGTAAACCAGTTATCCATTGTGACATTTTCCGGTTATTTCATAAGAACATAAGAAGGGCCACACTGGGTCAGACCAATGGTCCATCTAGCCCAGCATCCTGTCTCCGACAGTGGCCAATCACGGTGGCTTGGAAGAAGCACCCAACAGGTCACAATGGGGGATCCATTCCCTGTTGTTTTCCCCCAGCTCCCGTCATGTTCCCTGATCCTGTCTGGCTAATAATAATCAGTATTAACCAGACAGGATTAGCCAGACAGTAATCAGTTAACGGCTGAATAACCGCCAAACTATCCAGAATGGCGGGAATGGCGAGTAACAAGTTTCCTATTGTTTCAATTCTAGCCCCCAGCTCCCTTTGTCACTAAGCTATGCACGTGCAGTGTCTCAGCGTCTCTGGTGTATTCCTTTCTCTCTCCCCGTGCTCACCTCCCCTTTGCATCCTCTTTCTTGTCCAGCCTAGATTATAAGCCCTTCGGGGCAGAGACTTGTGTCTTATTCATGATTGTTCCGTGCCAGGCAGATGCAGCAGGGTCACCTCCTACACCCCAACTGTGGAGAGACTGGGACTCTCTCCATTTAAGGGGTCTCAGACTCCAGGAACTGGGGCGACAGCCCTCAAAATCCCCGAATGACTCTAGCCGCGCAGGAGTGGGGTGGGAAATAGCATTTCTCTTCCAACTGGCAAGATCTTTCAATTTGGATTCCTCATTGCTATCACTTCGAGCATGTCTTCACTGGTTCCTACCAAGCTCTGGGGTGGGGACGTGCCCTTGGGTCAGGTTCTTGGCCTCCTGTGCAAGCTGTTTGCCAAGAAGATGCATGCCCAGGTGTGCAAGCCGCAAACATTATATCATCTCTCTGGGGATCTCTTCCGCAGCCCGTAGCGCATGTAACCCGATTCCAAAAGAAACCTTGAAGGGATACCTGGTGTGTGCAGCAGGCAGGGAGCATGTCACTCACGTGTCCCTCGGAGATATGCACGGGGTAGATCCAAACTATTGAGACCAGATTAGGCTTTCATGGATGCTTTGCTGGCTACCGTTTAACTGAACATGGATAGTCGCAGCCGTGTAACGATGTAGAGGAATTTTGCTGTGAAGTATAACATCTCAGTTGTTCACACTCTCTTTTCTCTCAACCCCATTCTTCCCTCTGTTTTAATTTCCACTGTCCTGTCAAACTAGGGTGACAACCCAGCTGCATTAGGGCCAGGGCTGCTTGGCCGGAGTTTGAGTTTCCTGTTGGGCTGCTCCACCTTTTATAGCAGGGGTGCACTCCTTCAATGGTTCAGCGGGCTGCAATAAACTGCTTTGCCCAACCCTGGGATGCACATTCATCCTGCCCTCACCCCAGGGCTGTCATTCCCCTGACCCACATTTTATTTGATTTTTTTGCTCAAATAAACGTCCTAGGGGGCCCCATGGGGGAATTTCCCTTGCAGAGATGTCAGCAGCAAATCCTCAGGGCTCCAGGGTCAGTGGCAGCTTTGTGGACTGCAGACAATAGTCTCTGGGCCAGCTGTATGAGGCCGCAGGCGAAGGCTTCATGGACAGCCTATAGCCCTCGGTTTGTATTTCGAACACTCCTATTTTAGAGTGAACCCCTTTTGAAACGGGTACTGTAGCCAGAAGTGGATTGACAGCTGACCAAGGTGAGGAGGCGACAGCTCTTCACCCTTGATCCCCTAAAGCCCCACATCCTGAACCCCCAAAACTGCAGTGCTTCCACATACACATCCAGCTTCCAGGACATCCAAATGCCAATGGGAAGCAGAGTGGAGAATTCTGGCCCCCACGTGGCCCCATAGAGCCAGCCCACCGCTACAGGACATACAGAAGTTGGTAATGAAAGATGAGACCTTCTGTGTCCTTCACATTCTTGGGGGAGTTCTCAAGTCCTCCCCGCTTCCTCCCCGTTTTTAGACCCACGTTAGCCAGGCTGAATATCTAAGGACAAGCTGAGGATGATGCGTATTTCCACCGCCACACAAATCTCTGGACAGTTTTTTCTTCTAAAAACACAAGATCCAAAGAACCAAAGTTCACCTTGCATATTAGCGCGTAGCTCAGCAAAAGGATGACACCGGGCTGGCAGAGGCATGGTACGTGAGAACTCGTGAAGGCTCCTACCATTTGATGTAAGAGCTGCAGAGGAACACAGGAAATAACAGGAGGAAAAATATACGGTTGATAGACAAGCACATGCGAGACCGGTTCCCAAGAAAGTTTTAAGTTGCACCCTCTTTGTTCGAGCATGTTCTGAATAGTTATTGAACTCTGCAGAAAGAAGCGCCTGCCTGCCTGTTATTTCTCTCTTTTTTTCCCCTTCTGGCTTTTTTTTTTTTTTTTTAAAAAAAGATGAGCATCTATCAACTGCTTAAGGAAACAGTAGACATTTACGTGCAGGGCTTAAAAAGGGCATTGCTACATACCAAAGCGGCAGCTTCACTTCTTGGAGAGAGCGCTGTTCACACATGCTGTGACTCATGCCCAGTCGGAATTTTAGCATCCCATAAAGGATGCCTGATATGCACATCTCTGATGAGTCGATAAGGCAAGTTTTCTTTCTTGGAAGGATTAAAAGGAACTTGGAGTGTGTCGTGTTAGCAGCTAGAACGCTGTACTTATTGTGTTGCTCCTCTGGTTAAAAACAACCAGTGTGGATAAGTTGTGGCCTGGGGTTTGTGTAGCTACAAGAGAGAGGGCTGGGATGCGGTCCGTGCCAGCAGGGAGAGGATCATAGAATCAGAACCTTAGAGTTGGAAGGGACCCTCTGAGGTAATCTAGTCCAACCCCCGCTCAGTGCAGGAAACCCGCAGCTACAGCCTCCCCATAGAATCACAGTATATTATAAAGGAGCATCATAGCATCATGGGTTTGGACGCAGCCTTTCTAGATCTGTTTAGCCTAAAATAAAGAAGATTAAGGGTGGGATATGTTGACAGTTCTGAAATAGCTGAAAGGTTGCAATTTAAAGGCGGGAAAAACGAGAAAAAGATGAAGAACATTTGTTCTCCTTTGCCACGGTGAACAGGACAAGAAGCAATGGATTTAAAACACCGGAAGGTAGCTTTAGATAAAATATCAAGACAATCTTCCTATCTGGCCGAACAGTAGGGAAGTTATGGGATCTCCTTCCCTGGGGTTTTCATGAACAGACTGGACAGGCATCTGTGAGGGATGCTTTAGGCAGAGGATATCCTACCTAGGGGGCAGGGGGTTGGACTAGACGGCCCTTGACGTTCCTTCCGACTCTTCAGTAGGGCTGAAACGCAATTCTCGGATTCTCACTTTTCTCTCCGAGGATCAGGGCTCTCGGCTCGTTCTTGTAAACAAGAACGAGCCAAGAAACTTTCTGGATTCTTGCCAAGAAGAGCAAGAATCTCGAGACAGCCCAACCTCCCCCCGCACTTGGAAAACAACAAAAAATGGGGGCCTTTTACAGCTCTCCCCCGTCATGTACTTACCTAGCTGGTCTAGCCACCGGGTCTCTCTGCTGCTCCGCTTCTCCGTTGGGGAACGGGGGACGCGAGGAGTAGGCAAAAAAACCCGCACTGCGTATGCGAAAAATGGCCACTGGGGCTGTTCTCTGCATGTGCAACCATTTCCCAAAATGGTGCCAGCAGCGCCATTTTGGAAAAGGGCCGCGCACGTGCAGAATGCCCACAACAGCCATTTGTGCATGCGCAGTGATTGAAATTTTTCATTTTTTTTTTTGCAAGATATCTCGTGAGATCTCCTACTTGGGCCAAGATCTCGGTGAGTTCCTGGCCCAAAATCTCATGAGATAAAAGGGCTTCTCGTTTCAGCGCTACCCTTCGGTTCTATGATTCTAAGGGACCTCAGGGATGATCTGAACAGAGGCAGGATTTCCTCTCTGTAGACTGGCACGCAGGTGAATTCACCAACATAAGAATAGAGCGGAGCTGAAATGAATACCTGCCAAAATGAGAAACCCGTCAAATTTCAGTGATGCGAACCGAAAGGAATGAACTGAGTAACTAATGTTACCCGTCCCGATCTTTGACCGTTTTTGCAACTTTGGTTTGTTGGATCTGTTTGGTTTGTACATTTCAGCCATTTCCAGTTTTTACCGTTCATCGTCCACCGCTCATTTTCATTGTTGATGGTGAAAACGAATTGGAAACCAGGAACAAACGAAATAAAAAAGCAAACAAAACCAGAATGAATTGAAATTGCAAAAAAATCAGTCGCTCAGAGATTTTGACAAATGTGTCTCAGGTTATCTACAAACTGTTCAAAATAATAATCCCCCCCCCCCTTGCAAACTGTTATTTTGCTGCTTGTTTCACTTTTAGGATAGAGCCTAAAATCTGCCACGAGTAAACAGCAGGAGTGAGCACGGTATTGACAGGGAGTAGTTTGAGAAGATATATCCAGATGGCTCCATCATTTAGAACAGTAAACTCACTTTAACCTGTGTGGCAAGGTGCAATGGGATGGGACACCGGGGAGAATACCAGATATCGGATCTCCCCGGTATCAGATTTACCAGTATCGGCATACCGGATTTTTAACATTACCAGTTTTTTTACATTGCGGCCATTTACTTCAATGGTAAAAAAAATGGTAAAGCGGCCAATGTTAAAAATCCGGTATGCCGATACCAGTGAATATCGGATTAATCCAATATATCTGATTATCGGGTGTATCGGATTTATCTGCTACCGATATTCCCACCCCTAGTCTCTTTAGACAGAATGTCAATGTGTGTCTGAATGTGTGTTTTGACCTTGATACAAACACTGGTTTGGCCCTGTGTTCACCACGTGGCGCTGCTTAAACACACAGCCCATCTTGGGGCAAATTGGTGTTTTGCTCACCCCCCCGATCTCAGCACGCAAGCGCTGCCACCTCGTTCCCCATGTTGTACCTGTTTACACACCACGTGATATCATTAGACACAACATTGGCCACGTGCTCAGCCAGAACACACATTTTTTATTTAAAAAACCTGGATTTCTTAGCCCCATCCCCCGGCAGCTCGGGGCGGCTTACAGCACAATAAAAATATAATAAAAATACACATAATAAAAAAATACAATATAAAATATCATTTAAAACCACAGAACATAGGCAGAGCCACAAACCCCCCCTCCCCCCAACCCCTCCCACTCACCCATCCCTCGCGCCAAATGCCTGGCGGAACAGCCAGGTCTTACACTGTCTTTGGAAAGAGGGGAGGTCCGGAGCCAGACGGACCTCCGTCGGGAGGGAATACCACAGCCGTGGTGCGGCCACCGAGAGCACCCTCGTCATCGTTGCCACCTGGGATACATGGGGGACTCCGACGGAGGCATCCCCGCCGACAACATCCCCGGCCGAAATTGTGCTTGTGATGCAATGGTGCTCACATTGCATGTTCAACGGGTGGCCAAATTGGTGTTGGGATCGTTATGGTGCTTCCACACTACGGCTGAACACATGCTTATGGATTTTGACACTAGACCTTTGCTATGTCTAAAGATGCCCCTAGTTTGCTGCAAGGGCTGACCTTAGTTGAGCAGGGCCTTTACAAAGCTGAGGCCGAGGAACCACCAGAGAGAACCAAGGCCTAGAGAGGAAGTGTCTTGAGGGGATGGGGAGGGAGGTTACCTCAGAATTCCCCCAGTCAGAAATGGGGAAGAGGCTGGGAATCGTGTGCTCTCTGGAACAGGCCAGAGGGCTGATTAGGCAACTGTCTGGACTGGAGAAGGCTCCGAGTCCCTATCTGGAATAGGTAATGCCTGGTAAATCACAGCCAGGAAAGGGGGCTGGTGGGTTTGGGACTGTTGGAAGATGTTAGGGATCGGGCAGCACCTGAGTGGAAGACTAAATCTGTGAGTCCTCTTCAAAAGAAGGACTCACTGCAAGGACTCCTCACAGTCCCACACCATCCTACGCCCTGCATTCAAAGTCAATACTAAAAATGAAAACTGGGTGCACTGTATGGGTCCTTAATAAGGAGCTGGATTCCCCAAAAGCACCGAACAGCTTTTTGTTGTGTACGTCCTACGCTGGTTGGAATTCTATGCAGAAGAAACAAAGTTGTGTAATTAATGGGGCTGGCAGATGTAGGGCTGGCAGATCAAAATATCAAAAACCGGGGAATACTACAGAGTTGAGGGATGTTGGAATAAGAGACATCCATTACATTGCGTGGAGCTGTGGGTGTTGAGAATAAGAGACGGCCATTATGTAAATAAGGGATATCCATTATGTTCTCTAGAGGTGTCGGTCTCCGAACTAAGGGATGCTCCCATAAGGGATATCCCTTAAATAAGGGGCACCTGGCCATTTAGGCAAATGGGGTGTGGAGCTTTGCATCTCTAAGGCGCTGATTTAAGCATGGTTCTGAACGTTGGTGGCTTAAAACTGTCACTGCCCAGTGATGGTCATTGAATGAAGCTTGGGGAAATGAACTGGCAATTGCAAATGCTTACGTTCCCACTTAGCAGTTTTTCATAGTTTTGAACAGAGAGACCAAAGGAGTTTAATGGGCTCAGAAACCTATAGCTGGAGGGGTTTTCTCTGGGTTGGGAACTGTGATGTTCATAGGATAATGTTGGAAAGGTTGTATTGATGCCACCTGGCTGGACCTCTGTGATGACTAAGTAGAGAACATTGGACTCCAGGACTGTCAACATGCTGTCCATGAGCAGTGGAAAAAAAGTTGGTCCAATAAAACGTATCAGCAGTTGATCCAATAAAAGATAGCATTCGAACCATTTTGTCTCTCTGAAAGAAAGATGTTGAGAAGATCCACCATAAGAGTGTCAGTGAATAACATTAATGCAGAGTCTTACAAAGTGATTCTCTGACTGGGAGCGCCGACACTAGTTCCGTTGAAAGGAGCGTAATTTGTGCTTGTGCTAATGGCTAGCACTGGTGCTCTTATCTGGAGGATCGCACTGCCCATAACTGAACAATGCGTGGCATTTTTTTCTTTTGTTTCCCTTTGAGTCTGTTAAAATTCTCTCCACCTATCATATGATAAAGAAAACCTTTTTACATTCATTGACGGCCTTGAGGATGGTACAAGAAAAATCCAAAGGAAGTCTGACTGGAATCGGCAGTGTCGTGCATACCAAAGAAGACCATGTGGAAACTCAAGACCGAAAATGACTCCCGAGCTACTTTGACCATGTGGTCTTTCTATGTTACACAAAGGCGGACACAATCCTCTCTCTCTCTCTCTCGTTTTCCGTTTTATATTCCATAAAAATGCACTGAGAAGTTCCATCCAATTCTTGGCGACCTGTGGCCACAGGAGCTGGGGCCGTTTCAAAAAACCGTACGCCTCCCTTGGACGTTACATAACCTTACAGTTGCATTGCTTTAAAATGTGTGTTATGGATGTTTGTCTCACAGAAACTGGCAGCCCTTCTTGTTTGTGTAAATGTCAGATTCTGTGTAGTTATTGACTGCACTGCTGGGCCTACGTGTCTCACCACTGTAGAGAAGTTGGCCTGGGGAGGTCTACTGTGTAATGAAGCCTTTCTTCCAACTCCTCATGCCGATCAGGCTTTTTTCCCCCTGCCTTTCTGAAACTGTGTGGAGATGAACAACATGAGTTTCCTCCTGTTTTTTAAAATTTATTTATTTATATAACTTTTTTTTTTTTTTTTTT